>RHKH01000012.1:35257-51512 GCA_009829795.1 Lasiodiplodia gonubiensis
TACACGTCGGCGCGTGCGATGGGGCCGACCGAAAAGATATTGGGTCGGGATGCGCGCTGCGACGAGGATGTTTTCCGCGCCGCCGGATGGATGGTTTATTGATTCTTGTCCTCTCAAATGCTGACAGCGCCTTTGTTTGCGCTCCTGCAGGCTACATCATCATCTGCATCTTCATTGGCGCGTTCCTTGGCGCCGCCATCTTCCAGTGGGACACGTACTACAGCGGTGCTGAGTAAGTTTTCCCCGGTCGAAATTTCGAGGCTTTCTGGCCCAATCAATGGGGTGCGCTGACGGTCTTCTCAAACGTGCTAGAGGTCCCGAGATGCGAGATTCGTGCTGCAATTGAGCGAGCTATTCGTGGGGCTGCGACTCGATTAATTCGGACATTTGCAGAAGCGACGGGCATAATGCGATGCTACCGATCTCAAGACTTTAGAGTAGGGAAGGTTTCCCGAGAGCGAAGAGCATTTTACGAGAGAAGAGAGAGAACAATGAGATCAAGAATTTCCATCCGCGATCGTTGTCCACGCTCTTTAATCCGCCCTGCCTGACTAATCCGTAATAATCAAGTCTCTAGCTCACGCCATATCCTCGTCTACGTACACGACTTCAGCATTCCTGAGATCTGCTCCGCCTGTAACCTTCCCTTTCCAATCGCAGCCACAGTCTTTTATTGACCATTTTATGCCTGCCACGGTCGAGTTCATCTGCAGGTACTTTTTGAGATCATCCGCAACTCTAATCTTGGTAGAACCAGATGATGGTATTTTTTCCAGGCGCAAACCACCAAAGCATGTGAAAAGGGTCTCGAGTGTGACCAGGATTCCTTGTTGCATATCTTCAGGAGCAGGGGCCTTATCGATATGACGCACCCCGCAATGCAACCCTCTGGCCGAACTTTTCTTCTACAAAACCCGGCACGGGCACATCTCCCTCATCCGGCCTTTCAGGGGCCAGGCTGTCACTCACGCGACTTTGTCCACGCAATAGCAGAGACAATGCAGGCCCCACCGGCGACAATGTGGGGCGTACCCGTTTATCGCGGTAGCTAATGCAAGGATGCGTGCGGGCCACGCGAGCAAGTCACTTTCGTATTTGTACCAGCGAGAGAGGTAAATGCGCCGACGAAGGCGATCCTCCGAGCCCTGCGCGGCCCGTGTCGGCTGATACATATATACCGGCCGGCAATGGTGGTGGTGTTCGGCCCTGCGGCAAAGTGGGCGGACGCGACGTTGTGATTGGGGCTTGCAGGGGCCCGGCGTCATAGGAGTTTCCTGTTGGCTGTAAAAGCGAGGAATGTAACGTCGAAGCAGCATGACTGTCGCCCAGAAGGGCAGCTCCATCGCGGTGCGCCTCAAGGTGCCACATCCCATCTGACCATCATCTGTCAGCTTCGGCCCGTCGCGCGACAATGGTCTGCCTCCACATTTTGTCTTCTCTCCTTATCAGGCCCCGTCGCCCAAATGACTGAAGGTCTCAACACGCCTTGTTGATTCCTCGCAAGGCTGCCAGGCGTCGTGCTCAGCGGTCCAAGATGGAAGACACGTTGCTTCCACAAGGGGTATTAAGTGGCGTCGTAACTGGATAGAGCCGACCAACTGACCCGGACACACGACGCAATGTCTTCTCTACGCCGAAGCCTTGCTCGCTACACCGACCTGAGAAAAGTAAGTATAACAACTTCAGGCCGCCGGCCGTTTTGATCATGTTGAAGCTACGCTTGGCTCAGGCAATCCTGCGTAACACTCGTGATAATGCGCTGGTCAACTTCCATCTCAGCCGTGGCGTATACGGCAGCCGCCGCGCTACTCGCTTTGTCTATATATTGGGCTCCGGCAGACGCTTGTCCTATCTCTACCAACAGCAGCAGCAACTCTACAGTAACAATGGGCGGCGGAAACGGATACAGAACTGTTGCTTACTTCGTCAACTGGGTTTGTACTCGTTGAGAAGATGGCGGGCTTAGCTAACATCTCCACAGGCCATCTACGGCCGCAACTACCATCCTCAGAACCTACCGGCGGACCAGTTGACCCACGTCCTCTACTCCTTCGCCAATGTTCGTCCAGAGACTGGTGAGGTGTACACCACGGACAGCTGGGCAGACACGGAGAAGCACTACGACGGCGACTCGTGGAACGATGTCGGCACCAACGTGTACGGCTGCATCAAGCAGCTGTACCTCTTGAAGAAGGCGAACCGCAAGCTCAAGGTGCTCCTCTCCATCGGTGGCTGGACCTACTCGTCCAACTTCCCCGGGGCCGCCGCGACTGCCGCCAACCGCGCCACCTTCGCGTCGTCGGCTGTGCAGCTGGTTAAGGACCTGGGCCTCGACGGCCTCGACATCGACTGGGAGTACCCGGCCAACGACACCGAGGCGCAGAACTGGGTCTCGCTGCTGCAGGCGACGCGCGACGCGCTCGACGCCTACGCCGACAGCCTCGCCAGCGAGGGATACACGCGTCCGCAGTTCCTGCTGACCATCGCCGCTCCCGCCGGCCCCACCAACTACCAGAAGCTGCGCCTGGCCGAGATGGAGCCGTACCTCGACTTCGTCAACCTTATGGCCTACGACTACGCGGGCAGCTGGGACACCAAGGCTGGCCACCAGGCCAACCTTTATAACAGCACCTCCAACCCGAGTGCTACGCCGTTCAATACCGAGCAGGCTGTCAAGTACTACACCGAGAACGGGATCCCAAGCGCCAAGCTGGTGCTCGGCATGCCGCTGTACGGTCGCGCGTTCGAGAACACGGATGGTCCGGGCACGAACTACAGCGGTGTCGGTGAGGGGAGCTGGGAGAACGGCATCTGGGACTACAAGGTGAGTACTCTTCCACTGCCGCTGTACTATCTAAACGAGTTCTTGAGGACTGACTGGGCAAATAGGTCCTTCCTCGCTCCGGCGCCACGGAGCATTACGACAGTGAAGCCGGGGCTACTTACAGCTACGACTCGTCTTCTCGCGAGATGGTGTCGTACGATACTGTCGACATGGCTCTGAAGAAGGTCAGCTACGTCCAGAACAAGACCATGGGCGGCGCCATGTGGTGGGAGGCCTCTGGTGACAAGAACACCACCGAGGGAAGCATCATCGGAAATGTAAGTCTTTCTCTAGAGCACATTCCTTTCACGTCAAAAGAAGAACATATGCTTACCGCGTGTTGCTTGTTCCTCAGGTTTACAAGAGCTTGTCAGCCAATGGAAGCCTTGCGGACACGACCGAGAACAACCTCGCGTATCCGGACTCCAAGTACGACAACTTGAAGGCTGGCATGCCATCTCAATAAACATATTCCTGTATCTTGGCACAACAGGCCTGGACATAGAGCTTGTGCATAGGTAAAGACACATTCGTTTGGGATCGTTAAGACAGACGGACGCAACGGACACTCACTTATATAAGCATGACATTTACGACACACAGTACATAAACTTAGAGGTAAACATCTTCCTGTACATACTATATAGCATCCAATACAAACAATCAAGGCTTTGCCACCAATCATTAGTGGCCTGTTCGGTTGCTGACGAGTTTTTCGAGGTTCGCTCGTCTGCTGTGCAACGATAGGTAGTCTGCATTCGGCCCTTTCGGCCCGCTGCTGACACGCTTGCCTGAACGGGCAACAGGATCGGCCGGCCGGTGGTGTGGCTTGAACGACCGTGCAGAATTACGAAAAGCACATTGGAGCAAGCGATTGAAGCGATTACTAATTGCTGGGTAGTCTGACAGGGCGAAGATGGGACTACAATTCAAGCCCGCAAACGCAGGCTGGACTATCGCGTACATCCCATCCCCACCACACCACTGACCTAACGAAGCAAACCCCCCTCAACATCTTCCAACAAGGGGAAAGAAGAACGGAAAGCAGTAATCGAGTGTTCGGACCATGGCGAGAAACGCAAAACACGGAAACCCCTCCTGCGGCGCTGCGATCGATTCTATCCCCTGAACGCCTCCCGCCGCCCACCCTTCGGCGCGCGCTTGCCGGCCAGCGTCGGCACCGGGAGCGCGCCCACGGAATGCTCCGTGTGTGGCGTCTGCTTAGCGTCGACGTGGGCGTCGACGGCCGCAGCACTATCGGCGACGATCGTGGGAAGCGGAAGCTCGCCGACAGAAGACTCGGTGTGCGGAGTCTGTTCGGCCTCAATGTTGGCTTCGATGTCTCCCGCGGCCATCACGGTGGGGAGGGGGAGCTCGCCAACGGAGGATTCGGTGTGTGCCGTCTGTTTGGCCTCGAGGACGGTACTGGGGAGGGGAAGCTCGCCGACGGAAGAAGACTCGGTGTGGGCCGTTTGCTTGGCCTCGACGACGGCCTCGTCGGCGAGCACGGTGGGGAGCGGGATCTCCCCGATTGTCGATTCCGTGTGCTCGGTCAGGACGTTGGCAAGGGCGGGGGTAGGAGTGGTTGTGAATTGGGCGGAGATGCCGATGCTGAAGAGCAGCAGGAGCCCAAAAATCTCTTGCATTGTGATTGCAGAGGCTTTTTTGATACACAGGAAATTCTGGAAACGTTAATAGGGGCGTAGGGATGGAAGAAGTGCTCTGAAGTGCTCTGAGGGGGAGGCGATTTTGATTCTTTAATACTTATTTCAACTCTCTCCGAAAGTTCTACATGAAGACTCCTTCGCCGCAATGTGCCGGAACGCTCGGTCTTCGAAGTGTTGCAGAACATGGGTGTGCCGCACTCGTGTCTGCAGACGGAGAGTTATCAATGATTCCCGTCTCCCAAAATCCACCACTCAAAGGTACCCATCGCTTGTGTGTATGTTGGTTTTATATGCGCATTCTCCTGTTTTTAGCTTCCAATGCACAGTTGTGGGGCCCCTCTCGAATTTGGACGGAGGATGCGGTGCCGGTACAGAGAACGGTGAAATACGCGAGCCCATAAAATGCTTTGGACGGAAATGAAGCACGAAGTTTTCGTTGTTGCGGCGTGGAAGTGGAGAACCAAAAGTACGCGAGATGATGGGTTTGCGGCGTAGACAGTTGAAAGTTACACTAGCCGAGCAGGCAGCTTGCGACATCGGGAGACTTCACTTGCGACGCATTCACCCGTCAGTTTTTCGGAAGTTTTGGTTAGAAATCAGCCATGGAATGTATGAATAGTTATCTAGCGGGATTCGTATATGCGAGATTGACAAATGTGTGATCGAAAGGTTCCTCTCAGGTACTTTTGAAGTACACCATCGCTAAGCTTGCCGGAGATGCTTAGAATGCCTACTACTAAGCTCATCAAGCTTTCTCAGAAGATCCATTAACATTCTAATCCCTCACTACCTTACACACAAACACCGAAACGTCGCTGCCGATAGGATTCAACGTCACTTTTCACCCCTCTCTCCTTTTACAAGTGCCTGATCCACCGAATGCGGACATTGCGACAGCTTAGCGCCGATAACTACATAGAATTCTCCCATGCATGGATACACAGCGATTGTGGTTCTGCCAGTGAGTTTGTTGCTGACGTATGTACAGCGCGCCGTGCAAAAGCGGCAGGGGCGAGGCAGTCGCCAGACTGCCAACCCGGCAAAGGGCTGAGAGCTTCCGTCATCATGATTTCTCTCTGCTGCCTTTCTCTTCACAAACCTGCCTCCCTTCGCCTCATTCTGCATGACGCGCAGCCGCCCCCTGCATCGCTGGCTTGTTTCGCTTTGACGCACCAGCACGTCTATCTGTTAACGGATTCTTCGCACATGTGCCACGTCTAGCGCCACACGACCGTGCAAGAGCTTCTTGGCGCCCCCCGGACCTCAGATCTCGCCTCAGCTACAACATAATGTGGCACTTAGTCGAAAACTTCCACCACAAGAGGGCGCTTACCTGGTCAAATGCTGTCGGGCCGAGGGAGGTAGCCGAAAAACTCGTCGACCTCCTCACAGTGCCTAGGCTCCCTGAACCCCAGCCAGTCTAGGATGCAGAGGTGAATTCTCTCAGAGAAAAGCAGTAAGGTTTTCACAAGGGTATTCTACGATTAGTGGAGCTGAGTCTAACAACCTGTAGCCTTTCCCAGAGTAGACTTCTCCGTCTTCCGCGCGAGCTCATTGATCAAATTACGTCTTACATCGTCAAGCCCTGGGAAAGCATATCCGAGACTGAAGAATGGCTCTCCGAGCACCAGTCATACGACTTGGAGTATATGACTATAGAAGAACCGGACATCCTTGGAACATCCGACCTAGTTTGCCTAGCTCTTACGTGTCGCTACTTTCTCGCCATCCTTCACTCTACCATCCGCAGCAATCTCTACCGGGATGCAGCAGCACCATGGGCTGGGGCTGGGATTTGGGTCGGACATCATTACTACCACAATCCCAACTTTCCTTCACCCCGCGGTCTTACGTTTCCTCCACCTCATGCTGCTTGCAGTGCCGTCGTAGAAGTTCTGAAGCGGCTGAAAAAAGATGGTGAGAAGAGCAACAGTGAAGTCCACGAGATCTTCACACGAAAGATCTTAGGCCGGCGAGGGTTCGAGTGCGGTCGCAGAGAGGACGGCAGATACTGGAGGACGATTGTCGTTCTTCGCAACCACTACACCAACCAGTACGTCCGAGAAGAAGCGCTAGACCGTCTACCCTACAGGTGCTGTCTAGGAGACATGGTGTTGGCTTGGCCATGGAGCTGTCCGCTGAGTGACGTAGATAGCCAGTGCGATATCTCAATGGTGACTGAAGATGAGATGAGCTCTTGGGAAGATGTCACCACGGATGCTATCAAAAATTTCGAAGCAAAGTTCTACTCCGCCATTCCAGGCGTCGGCAAAAGGGCTGAGATCTGACGAAGCATGTGGCTACTCTATGGGGACACTCCTCTTGCTTTGGGCTCCGTATGACGATGGGAAACTAGTTCCTTGGGATCATATAAAGTACAGGTTAGGCTCTCTGTGGCTTCATAGCCAAATTCCAATGGCCACTCTATTTGCTGTTGCTGGTCGCAGATTCACTGGAGTAGTAGAAAATGAAATGCTGTGTCCGAGACATGAATTTCTGTGTGCACAATGGCTACCCGCAATGATCAGGTGCTCCCTTCACGTCTTACTATTACCCAACACCAAAGCCCCTCCACAGTCTGATTTCTGCATCCCCAGCCTCTCCCCAGGCCAACCACACCCCCTCAGTTCTTCCTCTTCCTCTTCCTCCCGCCAAATCCCTCCCCATGCGCTCCCACCCACATATCCGCGTCCTTCCAGCTCCCCTTGGCGGGGTCCTTCTTGGGCAGCGCGACAAGCTGCCCTCGGCGCCTCACAATGCACGGCTTTCCGCTGCCGGTGCACTCCTTGCACGCCCTGCCCTCACCCTGGTCGAAATTGGGCTTGCGCCTAGCCACGACGGCGCCGCGGAAGCAGTAGTCGGGGAAGACGTCCCCCTCGACCCACCTCTTGCTCTTCCGGGCCCGCTCCTGGTCGCAGATGATGTCGGCCAGGTGGTCGTCGAGGGCGCGCACGGCCGGGACGTCGGCGGGCACGAGGTCCACGACGACGAGACCGTCCTCGGCCTTGAGCTGCATGCGCGCCAGCAGGAAGTCACGAGCCTGCGCCAGCGTGGTGGCGAGCTGTGAGGTGGTGGCGGCAGCGACAGCAGCGGGCTCCGGCTCGAAGATGTTGGCCAGCTGGCAGACCACCTGCTCCCTCTCGGAGTGACGGCCGAGAAGGAACTGGCAGCTGTCAGCTGCCGCGTCGAAGCCCGGGGCGTCGAACTGGTGGTGGAGCTTGGTGAAGAGCGAGCGGACGCGCGGCACCTGGGCGGCCGCAGCCGTCTTCCTGCGCTTGACGCTGCGCAGCGAGTGCTCGTCGTCGTCGTCTTCCGCCCCTGCGTGCTGCTGCTGCTGCCGCTGCCCAGACGCAGGCCCGTTCCTTCCCTCTCCCTCCTCCTCGGCTCCTCCCGTCTCCTCGTCGACAGTGGGCTGCTGCACAGCCTCGTCCTGGGCGGCTCCCTCTCCGCCTCCTCCCCTCAGGCGCTCGACCTCCCGCTCCAGGTCCCTCACGCGCGTCTGCAGCGCGTTCTCCCTGATCGTCCCCGCCCGGAGGGTGGCCAGGTTCTCCCGGTAGCGCACATCCGACTCCTCGGTTGCGCGCCTGACGGCGGCGCGCAGCTCGCGGATGAGGTGGTAGTCGTCGACCCAGTGGCCGCGCATCTTGTTCAGCTCCTCCTGGCTCGATTCCAGCTCCTGCGTCCGCTCCGCCAGCTTCTGCTCCAGGTCGTGGACGTACGTCAACAGGCGCATGTTGTACCCGCACTGCAGCGGGGCCATGATGGCCTTGATGCGGTCGAGTAGGGGCGTCTCCGCGGTCTGAAGGAGGGGGATGGTGGCCGTGACGCTGGTGGAGAGGGTCGTGAGGAGAGGCTCGAGGAGGGGGTTGCTGTCCGCGGCGGGGGCGGCCGTGTTGTTCTGGAGCTGCATGTCCTGCACGCGCTCGGGGTTGGCGGGGGGAGTAGATGGGTTGGCTGGAAACGCACGGGGGTTCGTGGGCGGAGAAGAGGATTTCTTGGTGTTGGACATGTCGTTCATGATTGCGACGGACTTGGTAAGGTGTGTGTGTGTGTGTGTAGCGCTATGCGACGGCGTGCTCAGAAGCGCGTGCGATGAGTTGGTTGCGACGATGTGGTGCTGCGAAAGGCTTAAGGCAGGATCCGACGGTGTCGCAAAGAAGCTGAGGGTGCGCCGAAGGAAGAAAAGGAATGGGAGCTTGCTCAAGATCGAGGGAAACTTATAGGCGAGCTCCTATTGTTTGCAGTCGCTGTCTTGCGCCTATTGTGCAAAGTGAAAGTGAATGAATAGTAGGCAGACGCACTCCATATGGTCCGTGCCCTCAATGGAGCCTCCCGCGCATCACCGAATCTGTATAGCGATTGTGGGCTTACAATAGTAGCCTATAATCAGTATAGCAGGCTTACGGCCCTCCTTGAAACCAATTCCGAAATTGAAGGCCAGTTAGCTTGGCTGCAGGTCACGAATATTCTGAAAGCACGCCCAACTGGGAAGTAGACTATTAAAGATTTCTTTTCCAAAATCGAAAAGCAGTTACTGCGCTCGACGAAGCATCCTATAAGAATCCAGGGTATAGAATCTGGCTACAGCAATAATAGGACTGTTGTTACAGCTCGCAGCAGAGCACTTTCTTCACTTCGATTAATCGCAGCCCTTCGAATTGCATGTCTAGAAGAGATAGCGAGGCCCGAATGGATATACACTAGTAACAGTCTTCCTCGTTTTTCCTACTTTTTCTATTACCCGTTCGCAAAGTTGCATCGGAAATATAGTACTTTATAAAGGGAAGGGATGTCTAAGAGTGCTTCTGCCAATATATAAAGACCAAGGAGGGAAAATGCTTCGCTATTTTCGGTTATGACTTCTTCTCACGAGTGGTCACAATCCTAGATGCTCTTGTGAATTAATTGCCAGGACATCATTTTCCCTTCGGATTTGCGCTGCTCTACTGCCATATTAGGAGATAGGCAGACCGCCTGGAACTCACCCAATCTCTCTACGATCGCAACTGGGAGCAGCCGCGTCTATTGAGTTTCCTTTCATTTCAACGAAGGTGCAGAAGGCAAGTAGGTGCGCTTGAACTTAATAGGCGAAAGGATAAAGTTCCACCAATCAGAAGCGGACTTCGTGCCGATCCAGTTTCCCTACGTGCTTACCCTACTCCACATTCGGTAATATGCTGCGTGGATCATCTGTGACCTTCCTGTCCTCCTTCCGGTGTATGGTCGCAGGTGTATTGTTCATCTGACTAAGCGACAGTGAAGTGATTGGGCACTGTTGTGGCCCAGCGGCAAAAGGAACTTCATCGACACTAAACGCGCAGACGAGTTCCTTGGATAAGACTTGGTATATCAGCTCTCTGGAACCCGTCTCCTACTGGGCCATAGTACGAGAGAGGACTTATTAGCGCACCTTGTTCATGAGCTGTGACTACTCATCCGGTGGAAGATACTTCCAAGATATCCAAAGCTCTTAGTTCAGGGCCAATGGAGCGAGCCGCGGTAGTTACACGGCTGTGACGAGCATGAGTGGAAAGCGGAATGAATCGCGTGGACCCTGTCACCAAGTAATCTCGAACCGGGACAGCAAAGCAGTAGCTGGAAATAGAACATGTACCGTGGTCGGCCAGCTACTGGTTCCCCTGACGCCGATAGTTGGCAGAATGAGTGTTTGCGGGAGGCTCTTGCCTCGCGCGCACAGGGTTGCTGCCTGAGAACCTGTATCTTCACTTTCTGCCTGCGACACCACGAGCACCACCTTTGCCCCTCGCACTTCAACCCGGCATCTTCGCATGCGCGCACCACCATATTACTAGCTAGTGCTATGAGCGCATCCGCCCCACCCCAGCCACCGCCGCCCGAGCGCCCCGAAAGTGCCGCGGACATGGGCACAACAGACGCTGACGCAGACGGTGAGACCGAGTCCGCGAAATTCTCTCTGCCCTCGAGCTCATTGACCGCAACGCCAGAAGAGCAGACGATCATAGCACTGATAGAGTCCTACGAGCACCTGACCCGGCGACTCAAGAAAGCGCTCACAAGAATGGATGATATCGTCCGCAGGGCAGCTACGCTTTACAATCACACACGTGCCACTTTCGCGTCACAGTCCTCGGTGCGCTCTCACTTCCCTCACCCGCAGGTCAAGAAGAAGTTCCGTCCCGGACCACGAGCAGACCGAAACATCATGGGTCGGAATTTGACTACCATATAGGATCGCCGTGAACCCGCGGGAATTCAGAAGCTCACGTCGCTCTACCGCATTCCCTCCGCCGATGAGCTGGACGAGCTTCAGCACAGTCTACATAAGCGTATCATTTTCGATGTCGCCCTCGCTACTGAGTACATGATCCGCAAAATCGGCGGCGCCATCGCGTTTGCCCGCAGGACACTAGAGCCTTGCCATCACCCAGACATATATATCAAGAACAACGAGCGCCACCAGCAGGAGCGGAAGCGGTATTGCGGCGGTCAGCTATCGCCTACGGAAACTACTATCACACCTGCTCGGTCTCTCCTGCCGAACGAAACAAGGAAAGTCCCCACGGAGAGCACCCAATCTGCCGCCGCCACTGCCGTCACCTACTTCCTCTCCACTCCGCACGCCCTCATTGCCGCTCTCCGAAAGGACCACAATCTCTGCTCTCAAACCGCCAGTGCGCTCGAAATTCGCCTTACTAATGCCTTTCCCCGCCAAAATGACGGCAACAATGACGCCAGCACCACCACCAGCACCCCCAGCCGCAGCTCAAAGGCCGAGTTCCTGATACAATCACAGTGGTTCGACTTCATCGCCCGCCAGGGTCCGCGCCGCGACGGCGATGCGCATCGCCGAGAAGTCTACGTTGCGTTCGAAAATCTGATGGATGCACATGAAGAGGGAGGCACGGCCTCCGTGCTACAGGCGGAACGGGCTTTGAACACAGTGTGCTGGGAATGGCAGGGATGGCTGGCAGGTAAAGAGGTGGGCAGAGCGGTGGAGTTGATGAAGTCGTTCGAGAAATCGGTGCTGAACAAAATTTGGAGCAACAAGGATCGTAATCGGCTGCAGTAAGCGATGGTGATGCGGAGGAGAAGGAGGAACCGTGAAGTGTCGGACTGGCATGGACCACTGAAGGGGAAAACGCCGAGGTTTGTGGAATAGAAAGCCAAAAAGGTTGCGAGTTAGAGGCTTCTTTTCATACGGCTGAGGTATGCATGGACGACATTGTTGGGCAAAGTTGTTTCGAGTCTCGTTGGAGGGGTTGCTCGCGGTTGGAGTGTTTGCGGGAGACTACTAGCTCGTCATTCTTTTACGTCTTGTTGGATATGTCCGACTGGATTCCTAGTTTTTAATGCAATAATGGTAATTCTTAGTCACTTCAAGATACGTGGAAGTCCATAAGTCATGTTTACCATTTGACTTCATAGATTCGGTATGAAGTGATTGCGTCCTACAAATACGATAATATGGTCATGTTCCGCGTCCTCTTAGCGCTGAACAAAAGCAGTTTCTCAGACTTGTCTTCCGAAAATGGTATGGGGAGTGATACTTCTAAGAACATCTGAAATACCGCATACTTTCGCTGCCCTCGAATTGACTCATCCTTGGATCTGGTAGTGACTGCGTCAGGTGCTGCCCCAACAAGAATGATCCTCTTCATTGGACCGGCCACCCGTGTAAAGTTTCACAAACGCGCAGCAGGGCAGCATTTGCGTCAAATGGCTTCTTTCACCTCACGCTGGACATTGTTGGCATCCTAACATCGAAATATGCTCAACTCAAAGACTGGTTAAGGAAGTGTCAATGCTACTGTAAGGAGACCCCAACATACCCTTGACAATGGGATCGCTCTCCTTCACTCCGCACTGTTACAATGCCAGCCTGATAGACATCAGTCAACTCTTTGCCAGGAAGGAAATTATCCCTCTGATGGCTTAGTTCCAACCCTTGAAGCCCTTGACCCCACCTTGGTGGGAGAGGCCACGGCCAACAGGAAGCCTCCATCAAGGAGCGACATTACTCAGACCAACGGAACAGAGATCTGCACACCATCATACAGTGATATTTGCGATGAATGATGGCTTGAGCCAGGAGCCTTTTGGAGAGAACCGCCGTAGCACCGAGACTACGCACTTAGTTTCACCGGTCAATGCAAGCCCGCATTCACACACCAAAGATCGACGATACTTAACATTTCCGTACGCCCGCTGCACGCACGGCCGTACCCATCGTCGGCCTTTTTCCTGCGAAAAAAAAAAAAGAAAAGAAAAGAAAAGCTCGAGGCCGCCGACTCACCGGGGATTTTGTGGGGGAGCGACGACGGCCCCCAACGGAAATGAAATGATTTGAGTTGCTATTTCCATCCCACTCATCATCATCCACCACCACCACCTCCTCCTCCTGCGCCTACCTACTACGCACGCATCTACCTTTCAAACGTACAAGTAGCAAAACTTGCCGCCAATGGTGCTCATCAGATCGCCCACCCTCGTCGGCTCGCCCGCGGCGTAGCCCAGATCGATGAGGGTGTCCAGGGTCGTATTCGGCGACGGCGGCGAATCCAGGAACGTGCCCGTGCCCGCGAGGGCGTGCTGCCTGCTCTCGAGGTCCAGCCACTGCCACAAGGTCCAGACGCGGTCGATCTGCGAGTGGTGGGTGTAGAAAGCAGGGTCTCCCGGCGAAACGAAAAGATCACGTCCGGGATCGCCGCCTGGGGAGGGAGGGGTTAGTTTCTCGAACGTTAGTCAAAGCGGTCGGCCCTGAATCTCCCCCCTTCCAATGAACCTCAAACCACCACCAACATCAAAAATCCATCGCCTACTGCTCCTTCTACCCCCTTTTCCCGAGGCAAAAGCAAAAAAAAGACTGACCGATCGAGTAATGCCCACCCCCATGCACCCCGATGCTCCCGCTCCCCGGCACGCCTTGCATCGTCATCTGAAACTGCTCCACGTCCTCACTACCCAGAATCAAGCCCGCAACGCCGCTCGCGTTGGCGTAGCGGCGGTTGACGGCGTCGGAGAGGTCGCGCTTGAGGCAACGCGGATTCCACGCAAATTGGCCAGGCGTGACGGGCCCAGTGCCGACGCTCGACCCGTTGGTCAGGTCGAGGGCGACGGGGCCGAGGTTGACGACCATGTCGGCGAAGGGGCCGGCCGTCACGCAGCCGCCGCCCGTGCCCGCGGCCAGGTAGATTGGCGGCAGGCCGGTGGTTGCGCCGAGGACGACGTTGCCTGAGGGGGAGAGATGTCAGGGCGGGAATTGGGCTCGTCTTTTCGTTCAGGATGATGAACTGTTCCTTGTGTGCTTACCTTGACCGGGGATGTAGGCGCCATTGCCGGACAGGGACGTGTCGGAGCCGTCAAACAGCGGAGACGTCTCAAGGGTGTTGTTTGCGGCGGCGGTGATGGCCCAGTCCCAGTAGAGCTGGGCGCCGGTGTAGCCGCATTCGTTGCGGAGAGCCTGCTCGTACTCCCACGTGAACCAGCGGTGCCAGGCGAGGAAGGTGCCCTGTAGGACGGCGTCATGTGAGCCTGCGTCTCGTCTGTAAAGTGGGGTCCGTACAGTGTAGTGGATGGTCAATGTCTGGTTGATGTGCGTGGCGACGAAGTCGTCGAAGCGCGATCTGGCCCCCGGCACGAGCGACGGCGGTGTGCGTGCGGGCAGTTTCTGCAGGCACCGCACGGCGGCGATGTATTGCTTGCGTTCAGCCCTGGACAGACGGCCCCTGTTGCATATCGTCAGCATCACAAGGACTGTGTTTAGTTCTTTTTCCCCTACCACTCTTTCCTAATCGAGATGTTATCTCGCGTGCAGGACCCACTGCCGCGCCTGCTCGCACCGCCGTTGTCCAGGGCTGCCAGAGTCTCGTCGATCGCATGCTGGGCGAGCGCTTGGAGTTGGTCAGGGGCGGCCGCCGTCGGCAGGGGCTCGGGCATGGAGGCTCTAAGCCCGGCTGCGGAGCCCGCCGGCAGCAGCAGCAGCAGCAGGCTGCGCGCACGCATCTTTCCTTCGTCCCTGCTCCAGGTGGAAAATTAAAAATAGGCCGTGAGGCGTGCTGAGTGTGGAGCCGCGAGCGCTCTCCAATAGTGCACAAGGCCCAGGCGCAGGCTCGGGTTTTCCGAATGGAGAGAGAACTGTACGTGACGATGCAGCAGCGAGCAATCCGATCAGCACGCCCAGGGACGATCCCTCTTTTTAATATGAGCGAAGCTCGCTTCGCCAGAGCATGCAGCACAGAAAAACAACGTGCATGCATGAGAATTCGACAATTGTCCGCCATGGTCGGCAAAAGAGAACAGGACGCCACAGTGGTACCGGAGGGAGCGGCACATTCTGGCTAGCTGCCGGCGCTACAGGCAAATCCTGTTTGTTTTTCGTTTCGATAAACAAGCGGTCAGGCGAGAGGAAACCTCTTGACAGCCGCCGCGATCCTGAAGGATTCCCGTCCTTCGCGAGTTTATACTATGGAGAACCGGGCTCTTCGTCGGAAACGGCTTGTGGAAGGATCCCGCAGAACAACGATATAAGTGGAGGAGGGCGCTTCATCTTTTTCCCCATTCGCCCGAAGAGTCAGTCAAAGGAATGCTGGGTGGATCGGCTTTAATCTCGTGCCGCTGTCACTGATGGGTTCGGCTTGCCCTGCAGCAGTCCCTACCCCATGCAGGGGGCGCCGGATTCCTGCCCGCCCAGTTTAGCCTGCTGCGCTGGCAGGAAGGAACGCAGTCTTTTGACACAGAAAAATCGAAGGCGCCATCCCTGCTGCGGGCACGCCCGCACTTCCCCGGCGAAATACAAAGCACGCGCCTGATGATCCCGCTTCTGCCTTCCGTGTGCGTGCGTGCTCCACGCCCATCAATAGACCCGCTCGTCCGCAAGGGTCCGCACGCTACTGACACGCCTCCAGCCCGCCGGCGGCCGAAAGCGAAAGCGCAAGCGGCAAAGCCAATTTTCTGTCGATCATCGACCCGCCGTCATCAGCCCTATCAGGGCTAGTATCGCGAGCGAGAGCGGCTGAGCGGCCGAATTGCTTTTTGCGCGGCCTAATGGCGAAGAGGCAAGTCGTTAGTCCAAACGTCAAACCATGCTCGCGTGGTCCAAAAGACGCCGCCCCACGCCCACGCCCACGCCGTCGCGCCTTCAGCCTTGACGTGCGTGTGACATAGCGCTACGCGCTGGCGCTGCTGCCGAGCAGGGAACATGCTGTTCGTCTCTTTTTCCCTCTGCTTTCTTTTTGCCTCCCCCTTGTTTCTGGTAAGGAGGTCATGCTTGCTTTTCCCTGGTCCCTGATGTCTCGGCTGAACCCTCCTCTACCGAGGCAAACACCTGCTCATAGATCGAGATGGCGAAAGGGCCCACTCACCGACGACGATACCCTTGCTTTGTCCATTGAGAAATCGACCATCACAGACGATGAGCTGCTACATAGGAAACATGAATTATGGTGGTTTGGCAAGTAATTCCAATAGTCCTCGTGCTATACGAATACTAGTGAACGCTTCCACTTGCAATACTCCTTCTTTGCACCAGCGATGTTTGCCCTTCTTTAAGTATACCCCCTTTGTAGTTTTTGACAACAGCACAAGCCGTGTTCTTTGCTGTGTCTGCAAAACGCCGTCCCATGTTGACGCGAGCCGCTCAATGTGAATATTGGAAACTGATAAGAAATTGTGAAAGCGAAGGAAACGAAGGAACGTTTTGCCGTCCCCGCAGCTATCCAATTATCATTGGATCCGCATCCAGGTCAATGCAATGCCGATGCTTTTTTTTTTTTTTTTTTTTTTT
>RHKH01000012.1:51665-96816 GCA_009829795.1 Lasiodiplodia gonubiensis
GATTAAACGGAAGGAAAAGAGCCGTCAATGTCATGAATAGGCGTCCTAGCGCCTATCGTAAAGAATGCAAAAGGTGTCGAAAGTGGGCGCGAACTACCCACAAGAAGCCATCGGTAGGCTGAACTAACGCAACAGGTGCCAGGTCGATAAAGGTAGGGTGAAATACGGAACCCGTTGGTGGTCCGCTTACGCGTCGTCCATCTCGCGGTCATAGTATGCCGGGTGAGGCTGAATCTGGGGTAGCGGATAATGCTGCTCGTGGTGCGGGTGCGGCGCATGATTGGGTTGCTGTAACGATGAAGTGGTCGGCTGCTGCACGCCAAGGCTCTGCTCCTGCGTGACATTCGTTCCTTGAGCTTGTTGCTGTCCTGACGCCTTGTTGTTATTCATTAGCTTCGCCGCCTCCCTGGCCTCCTTTCCAGGATTTCGGCGCCGCGCATTGATGAACCAGTTGGAGATTTGGGCTGATGTTAGACCGGTGGAAAGAGCCAATGCACTCTTCTCTTCATCTGTGGGATACGGCGATTCTGCGTGATCTTGAAACCACTTTTTGAGAGTGGCTGTTGCCTCCTTTGGAAGATTGCCGCGTCGTCTGCGATTTGACGGATAACCTTCCAGCCCATTTTGATGGTCAACACCATACGCATAGCCTCCAGGATACCCGTAATGCGGCGGTGGCGGCATTGCGAAAACGGTGCTGTCATGGCGTACTGGAGGCCGAGCATATTCGGAGGCGAAAGGAGGACGAGCTGCGTAATGCTCGCTGTAGTACGCAGGGTGGCCATACGGAACTTCGCTACTGCGTCGAACATCGGAAATGGCTTGGACGTAGGTACTTTGCGGATGGTAAACCTGAGTGGCGGTAGTGAGGGGGGCTGGCTCCGGGGGGCTGTTCCGTGAGGGATTGAATAGAGAAGGAAGAGAATGAATACGGGGCTCAGAAGGAATGCGAGGCTCATATTCGGCTCTCACGCTGGTCCTGCGAGAGTCGTAATTGGCCGATGGTCGTGCTTGCAGAAGTGAAGGTCTCCCTTCAAGCTGTGTCGTATAATTTTCCGCCGTCGGTAGCACCCTGCGAAGAGGCAGGGTCGGAGGCGGAGGGCCTCTGAAAGGATCGTTGAACACAGGGCCTTCAGCGGAACTCTGTCGGGAAGCGCGAGCAGAGGGAGTTTGATAGTAGTCGATAGCCGCAGACTTCAGCTGGTTGTTTGGGTTACCAGGTGGACTGTTCGTAGAATCAAGAAGCTGGAGACGATGAGCGAACGAACTAGCTGTACCAAATTGCAGTGTCTTACCTCTTTGAAGGAGGGAAGCTGAGCATTGTTGTTGGTCTGTGAACGAGACTCGGGATCCGTCAGCAATTCTGATCTGGGTAGCGGCGTTTGCCATGGGTTGGTGTGCGGCGGCCAGCGAACGAGGGGATGCCGAGCTTCTGCATGGGGGATCGTCAAGTGCTCCGACTGCTGGAGTTCGCGCGCTGCCTGGTGGCAGCCGGCCTCCTGTCGTTCACGCCATTCACCCGCTCTACAAAGCGCATCCAGCCCTTCGGCACCATCAGGGCTAGCTGTGCGTCGCTGGCGCCTGTCGTCTGGGTGCACCTGGGGAGGAGACGTAGTTCTGTCCTGGGCGGGAGAAGGCGCTCTTTGAGGGCGAGATGAAGGAAATGTTGGTGGAGAGTGCGGCTCGGAGGAGAGGGATGAAAATGAAGAATTAGAATGGACGATAGAGCGTACCTTCATGCGCTCCGCAGCCTCATGCTGCTTCACCTGATGGCGCGTCGGGCTGCGTTCGCCGATGGCCATGGCGGAGCGATGATAACGAGGCACGTCTTGGAGAGTCAGAAACTCCATCTCGGGCTGAGTGACGGCCTATTTATGGCTAGCACGGTCAGCGGTCGCTCTTTCGTTGTGGAAGTGGCATATGATGGTTCGGTGACCGCTCGCCCTGACAGGGTAACAGTAGCATACAGCCCGTGGTTCGTGCATGGCTGTTGAATGCTCCAAACAAGTGAAGAAGTGGGTCGGCGAGGGCAGCGTGAGCTCTGGAAGGGGCAGCCGAGCTCGCCAACCACGGGCCGGTCCCATCGTGAAGGCTGGAGGGGCAGAGAATTCTTAACGTACCGTCGGTTGTGGAGCGAGAGAGAGGGAGCTGTTGGGTTGCGATGGCAGCCAGACCGAGACAAGGACTTTTGAAGATTCGCGGGACGGGGTGCTGGCGCCGCCACGGGCGTATACGACGAGGAAATAACTATGCTCCCGTGCACGCACAGGCGGTGCGTGTAGCCATGGGGCCGGCGCGGCGGGAGAGGTGCAAGCACCCGCCCGCGGCCAGGAGGTGAGATTATGTAGGCGCAAAGCTGGGATCTGGGCCAGGGCGAGCTCGATTTGCAGTCTGAGCACTGCAACGGCCCGCGCGAGCGTGAAGCCACGCTGCTCGCCCGCGCGGGCCACCAGCGATCAGGGAGCTCAAATATGCCAAGGGCTAAGCCCATCTGACAGGCCTCGCGCTAGCCTTAAGGTTAGCAGCGCTCGCAGAGCCCGCGGGCCCGCCGCCACTGGCGGTGCCTGGAGAGCTAGCTGGCGCGACCCGTGGGAGCTGCTGCCTCAGCCTTGTCCTAAGGGCGTTGCTGTGCGGCGTGGGCGCGGAGGCCTCAGATCCGCCCTGCAGCAGGTCGCTCTTGACGTCGGCGCCGCAGGGATGCCAGACCCCAGTCGCACCGCGCCGAACATGCTCAGTACCGAGGCTGCACGAAGCTCGCCCAACATGGACCCCTGAGCGCCGGTGCCTGGGACTCTGCGAATGGTGCCGTGGGAGCGCGAGTCTGGCGTGCCGCGCGGCGCTGCTCGGCCGCGGCGGGGTGACGTTGGTAGAGGTGATGGAGCTCGAGGCCTGCTGCCCCCGAGTCGCACAGCGACGAGCTGTTTCGCGCACGACCAGCTGCCCGCCCCGCGCGCTGCGATCGACGCGCCCGCCGGCGACGAGAGCTCTCTCTGTCCTCTCGTGGCGCGCGCAACCCTGTCCGACGCGCCCCGAAGCCTTCGCGCTCGCTCGTGCCGTTTCTCGCGCCTGCGCACACGTGCATGACAGTCAGGCCGCCGCCGGTGTGCCGCCGCTGACAGGCGCTTGACGTCGTCTGCCCGCGACGATGTGCGCAGGGGGGCGGGCTGGCTGTGGCTTCGACAAGCCGCCCACTCGCCGCGCCACCGGCGGCCACAACATCCCGGGGCCGTCGCTGCGGCCGGCTTCCGCCAGGAGGGATCCCCCCATCTGGCGCCGTTGGGAGGGTTAAGGATCGAGGCCCTCGGCAGCCGCGCGGTGAAGAGGCGGCCTGCAGTGTCTTGGCTTCCGAATGGGCCGGAGCCAAGCTCGCTCCCGCACATCCATGCTGCGCGCCATCCTCCGCGCCCCGCTGCCCGCCGCCCGCGTCCAAGGTCCCTCGACTGCGCTGTGCCCGGTTCTGCTCTGCGGCAGCGGCCACCGCAGCGCGCACAGTACCTACATGCCGCACCGCTCCTCGCCCGGTCACGTGCGCCGCCCTCTGACAGAATCTGCACGCGCCCGCTCCGAAGCGCTACCGGGCCCGCGGAAGATGCGACCTCTTGCATGACGAGCGTCGTCCGCCGCTCTGGGCTGGGTTTGCCCGCCGCAGAGCCAGGGTGCCGCTGCACCCCGACGCCACCGGCATGGGTGCGCTCAGCTGATTGCGACAAGCCAGAGATCCAGCGGCATCACCCGCACTACCCGCAGCAAGGGTGACCGCAGCGGCGCGGCTCTCCGTCGAGGTACTGTACGTGTGCCCTGTACCGACGCCTGCTCAAAACACTGCTGAGCCATCACATACGCCCGCGCCCGCCGTTGTGCGCGATGCATCTCGTCCGAGTACGTGGCAGCAGCACGGCGTCTCGCTGGTGACGACCTGCGAGATCGCCTTTCGCCGGCGATTTTCGCCGCCATGCCTGTCGCCGCCTGCGACGTCGCCCGTCATCCCGCCCACTTCGACCACAGGTTGCATGCGTCAATATCGTGCACCGCGCAGCGGAATCGCCGTCTGGGGCGCGCCTACTGGCTCCGCGCTGCGGACATGCTGCCAGTTTTCCCACCTGCTGCAGCGGCATCGTATGCGGACGGGGTCGCGGGCTCCCGGTGGTACAGGTGCCTCGCCGGGTTCTTCAGTGACTGTCTCCGCGAGCGGTTCGTGGATCGTTACCTACCTGCTGCGCTGCAGCTGCGTATAGGCCGTTCTGAAACATTGCCAACCAATGCCGGCCGCTTCGCGCCTTGCAAAACTCAGGCCTGGTGTCTCCAGAAACCCAGACGCTGGGGCGGAACACAGAGGCTACACGATCGTGCAGCCAGCCGCCCACCGCCTAGCTGCGCGGACGAGTCGACTGCCCGCACCCAGAATCCTTCGGCCGGCAAGGTTGCAGCAGGCCGCCGACCCGGACACCAGGTTTGAAGCTATAGGGACTCCCCATGGACGAGTGCTCTGCGCTGTCACAGCGTGCAGTGTCCCAGGACGCGGTGGCTGGCATCGACATACCCCGGCGGCTGATCTGCAACAAACTCTCTGGTCCGCAAAACAACCGCTGGTTCCATCTCTCTTGCCTGCTGCAGCACGGAAAAAGCAGACGGCACATGTCTGTCACCGCGTTCGGCGCGAGTCATGCGGGGCGCCGCAAGCCACCCGATTGCTGCTCCGCGGCGCCGCAGATCTCTGAGCCGGGATCCTCCTCGCTTCTTGCTCTTCTTCCGTCTTCCCCTTTCGCGTGCCCGCCACTTGCGGAGATCATTGATCTTCGCTGCTCTAACTGCCTCACCGTGCCCTCGCGGGAGCGGCGCAGGCCCCTTCCCCGCGCCGTGCGTTCGCTGACAATAGCAGACACGAGAAATGCACATCTGCTCAGCGTGGCTGCGAGCCCGGGCCTATGTTGACACAGGCAGCCTGACACCGGCAAGCTTTGGCCGGCCCTTGCCCGCAGTGGCCCCGATCTCAGCGCAGCCATGCGCGTCATCTTGAATCCACCCTATCCTCAATCAGACCACTATGATTGACCCAGTCGCGGCTCTGACACCTATCATCGGCGTCGCGGCACAGCCACTGGCCACCGGCTCCTTCTCGTCTCGGGTTTCCCCTTGCCGCTTGACCGTCTCTCAGCACTACCGGGTTGTAGAAAAATAACATTGCTTGGCGTCGAGCCTCAGCAGGCGCCAACTCCGCACGCTTTGGTCGCCAACACCGGCCGCAATCAGGCGGCTACACGCCCCGTGGATAGCGGCCCGCCGTGAGGGTCCGGCGTTTGACCTGACTTGAGCAACCACCGTTGAGGCCGCGCCGACGGTCGGTGTGCTCTCGGGCAATCTGAGGCTTTCCAAACGACTACCACCCGGAAGGCCCGTTGGCTTGTGCTATCGTCGCTCGTGACAAATTGTCTGCGAGCCTGCTGCGCCTTCTGCAGCAGCTGGCGCCGGGCTGTCAACTGTCAAACGGGATCAGAATCACGCCTCCTGCAGCCATTACCCACCGCGTCGTATGTGACTTACGCATCCCCCGATTCCAGCTTCAGCGTTCCGGAGCTTCTGCCGGCTGCCCTGAATGGAGCCAAGCCACCCGGCGCGCCTCCGGCTTCCTCTTGCACGTTTCTCGCTCCCGCCTGCTCTGCAGACTATCCTGCCCTAGGCTAGCAACACCCGGCTGCCGGTCCGCCCTACCACTTGCTCAGTGCGCTTTTTTGTGGCGACACTATTGGATATCATTTGGTTTTGAATGCGAGTCGCCCGTTGACCACCCCCACCGGACGTATCTGCAGCAAAAGCCGACAGTCCACCGGCCGCTTGCAATATGCATGTGCTACCCTCCTTCGAGTTGGCTGATCAAAAGCGCCGACAACTCTATTCTCCGACTCTGGCGCCGCCGTGGCACCCTCATTGGGCTGAAGGTCGCATCCAACACACCGTCGTTGCTTGCGATGTGAGACGGTCGATCACTGTCAGATAAAGCTTCTTATCATCCCGTCCCATCTGCACCGCCTCGGACGGTGGAAGAGCCGGGACGTGTGACAGGTTCTAATCGTGTCCACTAACCTCCTCGCCGGCGTTTGGTAGAGCGTTTAAGCGGAGACTAGTCCTCCAACGATCCAAAATCGCGATCCTCGTGGCTGCCACGCTCCAGAGTCCGTTCCAGGCTCCAGCATAGTTCGAACTGCCATGAGCTCAAGGGAAATCTGCACTCCCAGCATTGTTGTCACACACGAATGTCACTCGGGAATCTCACCGCTGCTCCACCAACAGCTGGTACCTCTTAACCCTACGTCTTTTCATTGGCGTGGTTCTTTCGCCACAATCACCTGAACTCAAAAGCTTAACGCCCTCCCCGAAGCGACTTCACGGAGCTCAATTGACCCGAGTGCTTTGGACGCTACGCTGGTCGGAACTGGCTTGGCTTTGCTTTGGCCTCATATGAAGAGATGGCATCAGGAGAACAGAGTGCCGAGGCTTTTCTGGGTCTGCGCAGGCACTGTTGGGCTCAGGCTCTAGTCCAGGAAAGGGGTTGGACAAAAATGTCTCGCTGGTCTCCTGGTTCGCTCTGTCCAACGGCCCACGGTTCGCGCACACGGGAAGAGCCTTTCGCCTCCGAATGAAGGGTCCCACCCTGCCGGCCGCTAAGACGCAGCAGTCCACGTGGGTCAATACAGCACAAGTCGGAGAGAAAACCTCATGCCTAGTGCCCAAATGTTTCAATCGCCACCCAAAAAGGGCATGGCGTGAGAAAGTCATCGGAATTCCCCACCCGCTCCACCACTCGGACCTCGCCAATAGGGCGATGCATTTGCACAATGTCCCCGCAGTATTATCGCCATCCTACAATTTCACAATACTCGGCTCACTGGCCTATCGTTCCATTGCTCGGCGCGATGCTGTGACCTTAGGACGGTGATACGGAGCGTCCCGAGCTCCAGATGGTTGAGCCGCCGCTAGCCTCTAGGCAGAACCAGTTCGACCCCTTAGAGCGTCATCGCCCTCGACTGGGGCAAGTCCCATCGTCTCGCATATCGTACGATTTTCCTCACAACCAAGTCATGACCAGCATCGTATTTCCGCTGTTCTGGTGTTGGTCTCCATCAAATTGTGTGGGGATTGGTGGAAAAGCCGGCTACTCTTGGCAAGGCGAGTTCAAAGATTTCATTGTTTGCCCAACACGACTCGTGCTGCTTGGTTAGGTTGAGACCATGAATCCGCATCCAAAGGATTACATGCAACGGTCTAATGCGACGCGAGCCAAAGCGCTTTCAATGGCAGGATGCAGTGAGGATGATATCGCACAATCGCTCAGCAAATGAGAAAGACCGGATCAATCCGCCTGAATCAGCTTTTTCAGCAGTGGGAGAATTTTCTCACTCAGAGTTTTGGCTGCAGTGTTTCCAACCGGTATCTTATGCCTAAGAAAGCGCCAGGTATTCCACATGCTACTGCCAGGCATGAACATGCCGCCCCAGGCAGGGTTTGACCACTGATGAACCTCTGACAGCCGCGAACTACTCATGCAAATCCGAATAACGAGTCATTCCGGGATTATTACGCAGGAATCCCCTTGCAAGACGCTATATTCCTAGCAAATTCCCTGTAGGATCGTCTTGGGCTCTGTGGGCATCCCACTTCAGCTCGAGCTTCTCCAGCTCCTTTGCATAAGCAGTTGATGATCTTAGTCGCAAGAAAGATGAGCTTTCCAGCAGCTTCTGTATTTTCGCGGTATTCGAACATGATCTGTACACAGTAATAGAGTATCGAAGCCATTCAACTTTCACGAGACCCCTTCAGAAAGGGCTTGTCTCCATTGAGAAGAGTCTTTTCATATTCCATGACTTTCTTTTAGGTATGCGTGAAAGATTGATGGCAATCTCCACGGAGTACGTCTGTATCTCCAGTTTCCAAAAGTCCTTGGCATTAACTCTCATCCCTTTCGGATTCCCACAACAAGCAATCCGCGTTCTGGAACCAAGGAGACATCACAAGTGAGCGACGCTTGGTCCCATTCAGTACAGCTAGGGTTACCAGAGGCGATCCAGCAGGCAGTGACTGATTGCAAGGTCAACTACACCGGTCCTGGATCTCAGATCCAACAACCGGCTTTTATGTCATCTGTCAAGCGTAATTACAGATCCTGCATAGCAAACTTGTTGACGAATCGCCCTGTAGAAAATCGATTGGAGCATGGCTGTCAAGTCATTGTGGTCATCTGTCTTCATTGCCGGCTGTCTGATATGTGGCGGACTATCCGTCCAATCTTGAGGGCGGACTTCGTGTCACTCTGACTGCAGCGTCTGACGCATCCACTTTCCTCGCGCTGACAAGTATCCCGAGCGATTTCCTTGTCTGGATAGCTTTTGGTCATCGTCCTTCTACCTGTATCACCCTGGCCTTCGATTCAGCGTCCAATGAAAAAGAAGCATTGTCAGTCGCGAAATGCTGCATCTACTGATATAGCCAAGCAGTCCGGAGTCCAACCCCACGCCTTTGCGATCACGGTGCCACGAACACATGCAAAGCCTGGTCTTTCTCCGATGCGAATCCGATATTACACGCGTCGAACCGGGGCGCCTTGTCGCCTGCCTTGACCCGCTCTTTCGCTCCGTTCCCCCTCCTTCCGAAGACGGACGATACGCACAACTACGGAATATAATGCATGAAGGCTTCGCAATGCTTCTGCTATGCACTGTTTTCGTTGCTGGGCGCTTTCGTTCTCTGGCAGGGATCTCGTCTCCTCTGGCCTGACCTGGGATATACCCTGTCGAACCAGGCCGGGGCGGGTGCTGTTGCGTTGCGGGTACTCGATGCTATTATCCATGTGGCAGATCGGCTTTGGACATCTTGATGCAACGTCAACCGAGGTCAAGACTGACAGAACTGCGGTGGAACAGGACAAAACCGACGGCGGCTCAAAAGAGAAAGAGGTACGAATGCATATAACGCGGAGATGTAAGAGGAATTGTTTCGGCTGAGGTGGAATTCTCCGCGCTGGTTGTTGCTTGTTCCTGGGGTAGCGAAGCGAGTGGTATGAGGGATACCCCTGTTGGAGAGCTGTTGCCACCATACTGCACCTCTTGAGCACGCCTCATCACGAGGGGCCGAGTAGAGCTGAAGAGCTTACGTCCTAGCATCTTCGCCATGCAGTGAACACGAGGTGGAGTTGCCTTGCAGACTACGCTAATGAAGTCACGCGGTGGATGGCATCAACCAGCGTCGTCCGGTGTTAGTGAAACACAAGGTCGCTATTCTATTCAGCTCTCAGCTCGGACAGTGAGTGTTCGATGGTTGTTTGTTGGTCGCCAATTTCATCGTGCGCGATGTTAAAGTTTCCGGGGAACGCATTGACCTACACGGCGGGAAACTCTCTTGCCTACTATTTTCCCTGTAATTTCTCGAAGTTCCTATCTTCACTGTCTGCTTCGTTCAGTACCCTCAACTTGATGATGCAGTGGGGAAGATAAGATTTCAACCTGATCCTTCCAGAACAAGAAATATGGATCGCCGCAACCATTGCCATGCCTGCCGCAGCCACCACCTAAAGTGATTGGCCGGCACTCAGAAACGCCGCAGATTTATGCTTTCACGCCTTCGAGTGGGTGTGAAACCAACACTCAGGCCTCACTGTGTCATCAAGTTCCCAAAGATCTGGTAGAGATGAGATTACTATCACAATGCGGAATTCTGTTTCCAGGAATTTGGCCTCGTTTCCTGAACTCTCTTGGAAGCGCCATCGTTTGGAATCCGGAGATAACTTCTCCGACTCATCCGGTGGCCATAGCTCCCCACTAGCCAGTGCAGTCACATGTATAGCTCTACGGCTGAAAAGGTGTTGATGCGTTTGAAATCATCTCTGTAATCTTCTAGCGGGAATATAAACTTCGGCTACAGACATCCCTTGCTGACCCATCATCTTCTCGCATCATGTCAGCCCGCCTTCGAAGTAGGAAACTTTTCACGAGCAAAGGAGACGGGCATTGGCAAAAGTGGCAGGGGAAGGCTCTCGCTACCGCCACCCACGCCTAGGCATAGAGCGGAAGGAAGGGGGGAAAGCACATGTTCTTACCGTTCATGATCCACCGGCTAGGCCCGCGCCGGTTCCACTGACCACCGGGGTATGGGAGAACAGTGAAGGTGTAATGTGCCCTCCCAGGTGCCAACCGACCTTCTTGTATGGCTCTACCAACTCGTCAACCTGGTTTGGGGAAACAGACGAAGGCAGACTTTAGAGAGCTGTCAAATGTTAACCCATTCCTCAGCCTGACGGCTGTCATCCTCTGAGCTTAATGCCGCTTCAGGCCAGCGGCTCAGCGTTGTTCCGAGCAGCTACAACTAACTCAACGAATATTTCAAGTGGAGATGCATAGTTATCTCGTGCCACACTATTCGTGCCCTTTGGTAAGGAAACGAGACATTCACGCAACCAATTCAAAGCCAAGCTCTTAGATTACTAGTATAGGAAGCAATCCGTATGATCAGCAGCCCAGCAAGGGGTTGAGATCGATCATGCGGTGATGGTAGGGGATGCCACTTCATCCCTGTTTACCGCAAGCACAGCGGCAAGGGCGCTCAACTCATTGTGTCAGTGGCATCACGTTCGCCAAATGCAGACTTTGCCCTCGTGATGCGCTCCTCGAAGAGTCATCTTCACCTACGTTTCGATTGTTGAGTGCCGCCAAAAGAGATTGTAGCATCTTAACGATACTCCTTGCTAAGGGGGTAAGATCTTGGCCACCGGCA
The DNA here is from genome assembly GCA_009829795.1 of Lasiodiplodia gonubiensis. Classification (NCBI taxonomy): domain Eukaryota; kingdom Fungi; phylum Ascomycota; class Dothideomycetes; order Botryosphaeriales; family Botryosphaeriaceae; genus Lasiodiplodia; species Lasiodiplodia gonubiensis. The sequence continues at coordinate 62,427 of RHKH01000012.1, forward strand.
TTGATGTCTTCTTACAATAGTCAACAAGATGAATTTTCTCGTCACAGGGAGGGGAAGCTAGATCAAATCGTAACATGATCAACGAACTGTATGCATTGCTGTTCTGACGCAGTCACTTCTGAATTATTCTCAAATAGTCCCACTTGTGTCTTGGCAACCACTACACCCATTTATCCTTTGTGTCGGTCTTGAACAGGATGAAAAAAAGCTTATCCAGGTGTTGAGCAGTGAGGATTTGTAAATGTGCACACTGCTGTTCGCGCTGAATGAGCAGCGAAATATCCTAATTAATATACCTTATTCTACGTGGCATAATAATAAAAGGAGAAACTGCATAGTTGCTGTTTCAGGAAGATTGAGTGTACTGGGGTAAGTACCTGGTGTTGAGGAAAAAGCAAAAAACACAGCAATCGAACGCAGGAATGGAGGGTAGCGTCCATAAAGTCTAACATTAGGACTACATGACCGATCAGTTGTGCAAAGTCACTTGGTCAAAATAGATGGCATTTGGATCGGCAATGAAGCTTACTGGCATCGCGAAGTCGTTATAGTTGCTTGGAGAATTTGGTGATCAGGTAGAGCAGGATCCCAAGAATTTAGACTATCATGGCCGGTAGCTACAGTACTCCTTGAAATATTTTCAAGTCATCAAGGCTTTGGAATTACTTTTCCAGCACAGTCTAGCCGAGACACACGTTTTCAACGCTGATACCATTATCAAATTCTAGGTGTCACAGTCGAGAAAGATAATGATCCAATCCGGGCAAACATCGGCCGGATACTGCCACAAAATTGATGGGAAGGCGGCGGAAGTCTTTGGAGATAGGATGTTGAGTTTGCAAAGTGCCCTTTTTGGAACGTTTCATGTGGCTCGGCCTCGCAGTGGCTGATGTACAGCCCTTGTGAAGTCGGTTTTCAGCAAGCTACAACGTTAAAAGAAGAGTAGCTCTGGTGTAACAGACTCAGGTCAATGCTAATACTCAGAATACGGCTGATCATAATATGAATCCCACCGCTGCAAACCTGAGATCCATGCGGAAGTTGCAAGCGCAGAGCTCCTTGTAAGTCTGACAAGCCTCAAAGAAGGTAAACGTTAGCCTGTAACGCTGTACAACGTAGACGTCGCACAAAAGAAGAATAAAATAACCGGTCTTCTAAGGCTATAATATGGGCCTATAAGAGCGGGGGCTCATACCTGTGCTGCGGATCTGGGATAATAGGCTAAATTTGATGGGATTCAGAACAGGCAGATACCGGTTTCACCAGTTTCACACCATCATGATTTCCAATCATGGGGGCTACTGCCTGGAATTGCTGCTAGTTTGCTACCACCTAGGTAGAGAATCCCTGCCCGTAATCATCGATTTTTCCGATTTCGCGTCCCACCGCGCACCAGGTGCTTATGACTTCCGAAAACAAATATGAAAACAAATGAAAACTCGGCAACAGTACTTCCATATGTGTGTACAGAGGGGCGTTGCAGCCGACGGCTAGCTTGAATTTATTTTTCGCCCGTGCGATGGGTAGCTGAAGCTATCGTCCGGATGTAAATGTAGGATTGATAAATATACAGCCACGTCCGGACGGTAGCTTCAACTGCCCACATATGTTATTTTTCTAAGTAAGAACTGAGGAATAGTTACGCCTGGGGCCTAAATTTTCTTCACGCTAACCATCAGCTACCAGAGGAGACTGTAGTCAAGGCTGAAAATCTTTGCTGCAGGGTTATCACTATTTTCGGATGTCCGTCCGCACAATTCGTTCTAAAAGCAAGGTGCCGTTTATTCAAGGAATCCAACCAAGCATGCACGCAATATGCTGTCTTACCAGTTAAAACAGGGGGCGCCGACAAGCCCCCAAGAAGCACGCGTGCCTGTCATTTTGGAATGGGCATACTGTCAAGTCTGCTTCGCTTGGAGATTTTTGTATAACCAAGCATCGGCAAGTATTGCTACCTACGTTACCCGATCTCTTTTCCTTTTGGTCCCCTTTTTGGCGAGCGGGAGCATAGCATTTAATATAGAAGAGGGAGGCCTACCCGGCCTAACACTGGGATATCACTTGTAAATAGGGCCTTCACAACCAAGTAAGAGAGCAACACATTGTTCAATCGACGGTGGGTGAGCTCGATCAAACACACGCAGCCGCAAAGAAATTTGCTGCGCGGCGTTATTTTTAGGCCCTCTGGATTGGGCTGAGGCTCTGGTGCCTGCGCCTATGCAGAAGTTCGCACGAACGACGATACAGGTGGCAGATCTATAAATAGTCCTACGCGTTGTTGCGCAGGCGACATGTGCTGCGCCAGAGAAGCAGTCGCATGGATTATGTGAGTTTCCGTAAACACTTTGCCGCTTCAGAGTTGGAGAAACACAGACTAAAGCCATACAAAGCGAGCTTACTGGCGCTCGAGCCCGCCTCGCTTGTAGCGAAGTTCCATTCCAAGTGGCGTCCCTGGTCGGTGTTACATGTTCCTCTTAGCCTTTCTGCCTGCCCACCTGAACATAGACTTGAAGGAATTTGTGTAACCTCATCTCCACGGGCTCGGTGAGGCCTCATGCTCATATAGAGGCGGAGCTGTGCCGATAAGTCCGGGCGCATTATAAAAAGTCGAGCAGTTGTGATCTCGACATTGCGCTTTCGTCTTCAACTTGTGCGGTTGCTCACAATCGCTTTTGTCTTCTACTCTTTTCTATCTCTGTTGTTCACTTTCTATCGCTCACCAACATGTTATGCACTCGCTTTTTGTTCTTCCCGTTTATACTAAATGCTCTAGCCAAGCCATCACCACACGGACTGTCCAAAGAACACTTGATTTCCAGAAGCCTCTCTCTATCTGAGGGACCAGACCCAGCGCAAACCTCCGCAGTGATCCAGGCTCTCGAAAGTGCTACAAATATCATAATGGGACAAGATCTTGGGCCATTGAGGGCACCTGTAATAAGACTGCCAGCAATAAGTGCTATCGCGCAGCTGACCAGAGATTCGCTACTCCCACCCACTTCCACCACAACTCAAAGTACAATCTCGACTTGGCAGCTTGGCCCTTCAACGCTCAAAACTCTTCCTCGCAATCTAAACCCCGTAGTGTGGAACTCGATAACGAAAACTACAGCAGTGCAGACACCACACTCAAATGACACTATTGAAACACGAATATACAGAGCAATCCTGCCTCGTTTCAATGTTACGGATTCCTCTTTGAACCTAGTGGAGCAGCGTACAAAATCCCCGGGAACGATAGATGCAGTCAGACAAGTCGGGTACATGATTGCGCTGTCAACCAAATCTGGGCTCCTGCCGCCCACTTCCACGATATTTCTAACGGAAAGTGGTGGATCGACAAACACCAATTCTGCCACGAATCAAAACATGGATTCAAGCTGGCAATCGAGTGTCCTAACTCTTACCACGGGCAACCTTCATCGAAACACATGGAACCAAACAACGGCAACCGTAACCGTGACACGCTACAAAACCCCTGCAGCCGTTCTGCAGACTAGAGGCGAAGGATATGTCTTGAACACTGTTCTGTTCAAGTCCTCGTCCTTGGGAAATTTCTCTGTGGCCGAGATGCGATCCAGCAGTCCGAGACCATCATCCAAGTCTAGCCTACATGTCGATATGCCTGCGGCGCCCACCACATCCCGTTCAACATCGGCGATAGCAACACGGACGGCAATTTCAATGCATCCAAATCCGTCCAGACAAGCGTCCACGACCTTCACTATTGCTCGAAGTCGCACAGGGTCCGCTGGTGAAAGTCCACCCCCTTCAAGTCACCGACGGCGCAACCACCGGTTCAGATTTCCTTGAGCTTCAAACGGCCCATATATTGAATCTATCGCCCAGCTAGTAGTGTGAGAAGCAAGGCCGGAGCCTTTGGTCCCTCAAACCGCTCGCTCTTACACCAGCAAGTTACAAGTCATATCTACACATCCACAATTTTCACTTGCCCTCACTCTCGTGCAAAACACTTGTTTTCCTTTTACTTGGCCAATCACTTTTGATGTTGCTTTCAGCATATGTTAGCTTTGTTTCTCTCTTTTTGTTGTGGGAGAAAGGCTTCTGTTTGATCAATTATTTTTGTTGTTTGCGCGTGCCGCCTTGCCTCTATTCTCTTTTCGATATACAAGCACAGCGCAGGGGTCTCTACATAAGCTGCTTCTTCGTTAAAATTTGCATCGACTGCATAGCAACGTGTTGTCTTGATCCGCCCCTTGTGATGACATTTCGTAATATTTTCAAGGCACGATTCCAACAATTGTAAATACCAACCGTTGAACAATTGACGAATTTGGTTGGCCCAGACACAAATGAGCATGGCCACGTCATCTGAGCTTCCTACTAAGTATCTTCGACAGTCGGGCAGTTTACCTATGGCGAATCTATTTCTCTCTTTTACGGTATGGCACTAAAAGATACTAACGGTTCCATAGTAGACAAAAGGGTAAAGGGGCCATATACAATAGACAAACTCCGTTCACAATGCATCGTCTTCGAGGTATACAGCACAACAAAGCAATAAGAAGAGAGGAAAAAGCCCATGCTTCCGAAAAATCGCGGCTCCAGGCTCATGACGACAGTCGAAGCCGCGACAACCAAAATTCTCTCTTCGCTCAACCTTTCAACATCTCACCTCGACGCTTCGAACATGAAAATTCGAGCATCCGCTTACAGCTCCTTCTTCACGGCAGGAGCGTGGTAGGCACCAGTCGACTTCAGGGCGATCGCCTCGCCCTTCTCGCTATGTGCGAGCTCCTGCAGCGTCCTGAGCATCGATTCCCTCGTCTCAGTCGTGAGACGGTCGACATCGGCGGCAGTAAGCCCTCGGGTGGGAATGGGAGGGAGGACTGAGACACGTACGGCGTTAGCATTCAACACACGGTACTAATCCAAAACCGAAGGGGAGACTAAAGATCCAGCTTACCCTTCACAGGCACGACGCCGCTGTTGAAGATCTTCTTCTTGAGGCTCAAGACATTGCTGTAGTTCGCGACAACGATAGGGACAATAGGGACCTGAGCCTGGACCGCAAGGTGGAAAGCACCCTTCTTGAAGGGGAGGAGCTCAGGGCCATCGGCGTAAGAGCGTGTACCCTCGGGGAAAATGTAGACGCTCTGCTTCTCGTTCTTCATGAAGCTGGCAGCGCCATCAAAGGCGGCGCGGGCGGTCTTGCTATTGCCACGATCGATGAAAACTGACTTGGATAGCGTCACTGCAGATTCGGCGCTGTTAACGAGCCGTGGCTGTCGAAATGCCGGCAAGTGAACTTACTGAACCAGCCGAGGAAGGGAGTGTACTTCAGGCTCTTCTTGGCAGTAACACTACAGTACTTAGGGAAGATGCAACCAAGCATGAGGACGTCAAGTTCACTGTCGAGTTGCATATTAGCAAGCCTGGCCTTTCCAATAATACCCGGCATGACAACGCGAGCCAGACATTGCCTATCGGCACCTCTTCCCCCTTTCACAGGAGACAAATTCTCAGCATTCGGCATCCCCCCACACGGTACCTTAGGTCTGATGTGCCACGAATCTTTCCCCACTATTTCCCCAGATCTCCATCCAGCCAACCTCCAAACGCCCCGTGCTCTCACAATCCTTCTTACAAACCTCTGACCACATCCAAACCCCATACGTCCCTTTCCACAGAAGCGGCCTCATGCCAAAGGCAAAGGGAATGAAAGAAAGAAAAAATCACTTACGTCTGATGATTGCCTACGAAAACGGCGGGCCGCTCGAGCAGGTACTCGTCGCCCTCAACGACGGCGAAGCTCACGCCGGTGCTGAACCACATGATCCACTTGAACGCGCGGGCCGTCGTCCACTGGCTGAGCCCGCCGTAGCCCGTCGCGCGCAGCACCACGCTGCTCACCACGCCGTAGCACGCCGCCACCAGCAGCGACGACACCGACGCGATCGCGCGCGCCACAAACGACAGCATGCTGTTCCTCGGAAGGACGGTCGCGAGCCCGTGCAGCAGGAGCGGCGAGACGACGATGGCGGCGAGGGCGCGGAGGAGGGCGCCCATCGGGAGGAACGCGGTTTAGGCTAAGGGGGGAAAGGAAGAAAGAAAAAGGTGAGAACGGAAGCTGAGGCCGGAGGACACGGTTGGGGTGGGTTTTAAGTTGTACGTCGGAGCGCTTTCGGGCGCGGGCGTTCGTCGGCGGCGGCGAGTACAAGGCGGTCTCCACGCGGTGGTAGGAGCTAGGTACGGGGCAACTTTGTCGGCTTGACGGAGGAGCGGGAAAAGGGTGCGCTTGCGGCGAAACGCGGTTTGCGCCCCGCAGTTTTATATTCTTGCCGGCGGTGGGAAGACGAGGAAGCGCGGAAGCGGATCGTTGAGCGGAGAGGGCGCCGAGGTTCGAGAAGATACGGCAGGTCAGTCGCAGGGTTAAGCCGGAGCGCGCGTGACGGCCGAGATTTTGGATCTGGTCAGGACGAAGACGGCGAGCGGGAGCAATTGACAGCCCGGTCGACCAGAACAATGGGAGAAGGAGGCGGGAAGGCAGTTCTAGAGGAGGTGGGGCGTAGCAGGCGTCACCTGTCCCGGTTGTGTTGAGGTGGGATGTCGGCGCTGGGCTTTTTTCTGTTGCCGACGGTTGAACCGGGGCCTGGGCAGCAACTGCGGGCGGTGAGCGAGCTTGAGCCGCAGGGATCAGGGAAGCTTGGCTTTCCATTGGGCGGGGCCTGCGGCAGCTGATCGCGAGCGCCAACACGCAGCATCCATCACGTTGCATATTCGCACATCTGCCATCATGAGACCAGATTGATTTCTCCATAAATAGAGCCCAGCCAATCACCAGACTCTCATTCCAGGCTTCGCACCCTTCGCAGCTACTCCGCTAGCCGGCCGTGCTACAAGAACTGCATAATGTCTCCCTCCCATGCTGTCTCTCAAGTCAAATTGCCCACCGTCCCTTAATAGGGGTACTATACAGTAACGAGGAAAGCTCGTCTCTTCGATCATCATTAGAACCCACTAGTAAACGCCAGCCCAATGCGCGACCTTGGAAAGGACAGGTCCGAGAGACAACCCAAAATTAGTGACACTACTCCACTGAACGCCGCCATGCTCGCTTCGCCAAAATCAAAATTTTTGAGGTGTGGTATTTGTCGCTCTTCATCCAACCGTCATGCGCCAAATCGGAATGAAGCGACTACTGATAGGGTAAGGAGATGCATCAAAAAAGGTACACAGCCAAAAGCCACGTTGTACCGCCGCTTTTGTTGGGGGGGGGGCGCCATGCAAGATGCCAAATGCGATGGGGTGATGCAAAGGTGCAAGGGCGGTAAAGTAGGAATCCCCACGCCTTTCTCCGAACGAGGACGGCCCAGCCGACAGTTCGGAAATGATAGCAATGAGGGGAGTCTTCAAGCCCCGTCGTCATCATCGTCGTACTCATCATCTTCGTCATCTTCCAGCGACTCCATCGCTTCCTTGATGTACTGCGCAGCCTAGGCCACCGTTAGCAACGTCGCTCGCCCTCCATGACCGGCAATCAAGCATACCTTGGGGTCCAAGTTGAGCGCAATGGTAAAGTGCCTGATCGCGCTCGTCTTATCTCTCATCATCTTGTACAGCTTGCCAAGCATGAAATGCACGTTAGCTTCATCAGGGGCCAAGTCCTTCAGGATTTCCAACTCCTCGAGTGCCATTCTGGTCTTCCTCAAATTCATCAGCACTCTCGCCTTCTTGAACCGTGCCAAAGCGCTCCGTGGATCCAGCCGGCACGCCTCGTTGTATTGCAGCAATGCTGCCTGCGGCTTCCGCATTCTCTCCAAGACAACACCAATACACACCAGCAGAACAGGGTTTCTCGGGTTGATGTGATGCGCGTTCTTGTAATGCTTTTCAGCAACTTCGAATTTGCCCATCTTCTCGTACACCCGCCCGAGTCCGTACCAGCCGTTGTAGTGTCGGCTGTCCGCGGCGATGGCGCTTCGGTAGGCCAGAAGCGCTTTGTCGAACTCCTCGTTTGCCACGTGCTCGTGGCCTTGCAGGGTGAAGGCGTACGCAAACTTCGGGTCAAGCTGGGTAGCACGCCGGAAGCACTTGACTGCTTGGTCATGCTCACGCTGAAGGGAAAAGGAATTTCCAATCGCACACCATGCCTGTGGGGAGAGTCGGTCTGTTTCAATGAGCTCATGTGCCAGATAAGCAAGGTCGGTGTCTCCCTTGAGGTGCCATAGAACAGTCGAGTAGACTTCCATATCTTCCATCCGAGAAGGAGCGATCCGCTTGACTTTCTCAAAAAGCTCTGCGGCCTCGTTGTACCTTGCCTGCTCGTATTGTGCGCGACCCATCTGAGCAAGTACCCAGGGCGTTTCACGCTGTGCAGAGGGGAGGGAATTGAACTCTTCCCACGCGGGTTGGGAAGAGTACCGGCTGAGGAGATAGTATGCGTTTCCCAACTTGCAGAATAATTCTAACAAGGATTGCAAAGCCTCTCGCTCCTTCGCAACTTCGGTAGCTGCCGTAGACTGTTGCTGTTTCGGAGGCGCAGGCGCTATAGTATTTCCGCCCAAAGCGCTTTGAGACCGGCTTTCCTTCAAGTCTCGCTCGCTAGGCTCAATGGGTTTCCTGTTGCCGCTGATCACTCTTCCTACAGCGGAGGCGCCAGATCTACTGCTCTTTGCCGCTGTGGGTAAACGAGCTCTTCTCAGCACCCTCTCCTTTTCCCTTTCTTGAGTCTCCGCACTTTTTCCTGTAGCCAATGATCTGCCTCCCGAAGGTCGTATATGATCCTGCACAGACTGCATTAGTCGGTGGCTCCTTCTCGGCTGAGATGCAGCGTTGCTAGCTGACGTGCTGGCATGGGCCATGTTTCCAGAAACTGTTCGCTTTTGGGCACCCGCCGTGGACGACTTCACAGGCTCCGCATGATCGCTGGAATCCGTCCCAGACCTTACACGACTGCGCGTGGTTATCGACTTCATTCGAGGAACGTCTACTCCGGAATCTGTCATGGACGGCACCTGCCGAGGTCTTCTTGCTGGTGCGTGTGGTGGCTCCGCGCTTGGCATTCGGCTCATTGGTGCTCCGCCTGCTTCGCCCATCATGACGTCTTCGTCATGGGCTCCTCCGCCATTGCCAACCGGCGTTTCCACGTCGAGTACTTGCTGGCCATTCCCATTTGCCGCAATAAATCTTGCAAACAGCCCACCTCCATTTCTTTGGCCGTTCTCTGCCCGGCCAGGGTTGAAGAGATCCTGGGAGGGGGTGAAGATTCCATTTGAAGATGTGTTCGCGGGAGGGGAGTCGGGAAACGCGGTTGATGCTGATAATAATGCTGACATTTCCGGTGTCATTTTGAAAACGTTGGAGGGACGGACAACGGCACCTGCCATACGTTAGCGGCTGTCAGCCTGCATAAGAGCTATGACGCATACCAGTCTCGCAAAGGTCGAGAAATGCATCCCACATGAAAGGGTTAAGCTTGAGGGCTTCGGCATAGCATGCAATTGCCTTGTTGACATCTCCGTGAGCTCGCCATAGCTTGCCTAGAAGGCAATTCACAGCCGCAGCGTCCGGCAAATGGCGCCTCGCCGTCTCGGAATGCTTGTCTGGTAGTAGACACCTAGTTAATATGTGATTTATGCTGACAGACTTCCTTGCGTGGTGTGCACTTACTCCAGTGGTTCCGGCCTCCCCATTGACCTCGCGCGCGGTCCAGCGCCGTTATGCCTTCAGGGTAGCGCCCCAAGCCCAAGCAAGCTTGCGCAAAGACATAAGCGCAGCCTAGATGGTGTCCTCGGAAGCCTTTCTCGCGGCTGTAGTCGTAGGCGGCCTTCAAGCGGCCAAGACGGAGATTGCAGAGAGCAAGCAGGTGGGCGGCCTCCGGGCTGCGCGGCTCTTGTCCATGTAGACGGCCAGCGAGGAACAGTGCGTTTTGCACGAAGTCATTATCGAGGTGATAGTAAATAAGCTGCCGCAGTTGCGTTGCGACGTAGGGATTCGGAGTGGGGGACATGGCGGCAGGTGGGTGGGCGTCGACGTGGACGACGCAGAACGAAGTGGTCGCGGAAAAGGATTCGACGAGAGAGTAGGGCGCAGGTGAGCCCTCGAGGACGGATGCGAGGAAGGTCGGGAGGTTGCGGCGTGGTTACGCCATGAATGCAGGCCTGAGTTGTCGCAGAACCAGAGCCGGGGTGTTTGTGTATACAGGTTGTCGGACACGACAAAGCGGAGCGACGCAGGCTCGGCAGAGGATGCACGCAGCGCGACGGTCGGGAGCGGCGCCGTCAACGTGCGACCATGAAGGCTGGGAGGGATCGAAGGTGGCGGGTCGCGCGACAGGCAGGCAGCGTGGCGTGAAGCGAGGACTGGCCGCGGCGCGGTTGCGATGGCTAGTCTCGTCGGGACGCTTCTCTGTTGTTGTGCAGGCCCCGGCGGTTGGCGGACAGGCTCCCATGTCGATCTCTAAGCGCTTCCGGCAAGCGCGTGGCCGCGCTTAGGGTTCCCCCAGAGACTGCTCGCCTGGACGTCACTCCAGCCAAAAGTTCCATCTCCGCCGCATACGACTGATTCTCACGCTCATCGACGCGTGTCTTTGCAGGAACCCGCACCCTGCCCGCTGCGAGCGCCTACGCATCTCCTTCTCTACGCGACCAGGTCCACCTGCGTACCTGTCTCTCGAAACGCACACACCGCGACCCACCATGGCCCAGGTATGCTACACCTTTGCGACAGCCCCTTCTGGCATAGCATGAACATTGTCTTCTCTTGGAGCATGGCTCAATATCACATCTTTGTCTTAAACAATCACAACCCGCCCCAAATACTGTCAACTGCGCTCCGGAAAGCGGCTATTCCGCCCACTTCTGCGGTCTTCCACGTCACCCAGTCAGAGCTAACCGCCTACAGAAATCGCAAAAGCAGCTTGCCGCGCGCAACAAGGAGCAGCTCAATCGTGCGCATTTGATCACCCTTGGCATCCACTTCTTCTTCCTTCTGTCCAAGTTCATTTTCGCGAAAACGTGGTCCGGCCGCTCTATTACCGTCTACATATTGTGCTCATTGCCGTCATGGGTGATCCAATTCTGGTTTGAGCGCATTGCGCGCCCAACCTACGATAAGGAAACTGGCCAGCTCCGCCGCGCCGGAGAAGACCTCGAGGCCCAGGGCCTGACGGAGTGGATGTGGGACGTACTGTACTGGACTCAGGGTGTTTTAGTTATGGTTGCTGCTCTCGGCGATGGCGCATGGTGGCTTTGGGTAAGTCAAATCGTCGACAAGCGTCGGGCAATCCGGATCATGCTAACATCACTCAGCTCGCCGTGCCCGTCTACTCCGCATATCTTGCTTACACCACCTTCATCGGCGCAAGGCAGAGTATGGCTGGTTTGTCGGGTGCTGGAAATGCCGAGGGGGTCTCGACTGGCAGCAAAAGACAGCAGAAGCTTGAGAAGCGGGGTGGCCAGAGGGTGCAGTACAGGTAAAATTCACTCTAGAAGCATAAAGCATGCTAACACAAAATGATTTTACATAATGCAACCTGAACGTTTCAACTGCAGTTAACAAAAGCAATGTGTATTATCAATTTGAATTGTGCCGAGGAACCTAAGAAGAAAACGCCACGTTCCAGACGAACAAAGAAAGCAGGACAGCACGCACAGAAGCGCTGTTGACCTCAGTGTTTCTCTGTAGGATGACCCATGGTATCGGCCTAGTTGTTGTTCTGGCTGTTCAAAATGCGAAGAATGGCCAGGAAAAGGTTAAGGATGTCAAGGTAGAGGGACATGGCAGCAGCGATCTCCTCCTCGACGTGGTAGTGACGCATAATCAACTGGGTATCGACCAGGATGTAGCCACTGAAGATCAAGGCGGCAACAATGCCGTAGCCCAGTTCGACCTTGCTGTTGTAAGGGAAGAAGGCCGACATGAAACCAAAGATGATCAAGACCCAGACAGCGCCGAACAGATAAGGCATCCATGACGTGAAGTCATACTTGCTCTGGCAAGCAAAGGCGGTAAGAGCAACAAAGATAGCTAGGGTAAAGACGAGAGCTTCGAGGACGATCGTGGCCTCATAGTAGGAGGTGATGACGGAAATGGAGTAGGACTCGAGAACAGTGAAGCCAGTGAGGAACAACAGGTTGGTCGGATATGACTTGCGCTTCCAGAAAGTGAGAAGCATAAAGCCGATGGCGCCGAAGAGGGAGATCCACATCATCCACTGGTTGTCATGGAGCCAGTGCCTGTAGCCGTCGCTGAAGAACGAGATCGAGCTCAAGACAGCGGTCATAAGAAGCTGGACAGTCCTACACGGTGTTGTTAGCACCCATATCTTTCCGCTAGTTGAGATATTCCCATCACTCTTCATCAGAGCCAAGGCATTCCTCGGGGCGTCTCTTTCAGCACTCGTGCCGTACTGCCGTCTAGAAAAATGACGCGGGACCCCATATTCTTGTGTGCGCTTGTGAGGCGACGACTTACAGGATAGCGTAGACCTTGCGGATGAACTGCATGCGAATGTCGAGAGTAGCCTCGGCAACCACGCCACCGAACTATGGCGCGTCAGCGAAGCCTACAATACGTAAAGCGAAGCTCTTCGTACCTTGAAATCGTCCGGCACGTTATCATATTCGCCACGCGCGACACCAGAGAGCAGAGCGGCGTTGGTGGCAGCTTCGGCCTCGTAGGCAGGTGGCGCCTGGCTTAAGCCCGCCGCCTGCTCGTCTTCGAACGAGTCGCGCTGCGGAGCAGGCTGGTATTTCGTGTTCGCGGCCATCGTGTCGTAGTTCGAGTTGCGGCTCATGTGAGTGTGACGGTTGCGATCGCGCGGCGGTTGTTGTAGAGGAGTGGAGAGGTACGCGAGATTGGAATCGGTAGGAGAACGGGCGGCGGAGTAAAGTACGATGACGGGATGCGCCTAGCTTTGTGCAGCGCGGGGGCCCAGTTGGCGGCACGGGCAGGCAGAAGCTGCTGGAATGCGCCCAACGTGAAAGGCCAGCAATAACGTCAAGACGCGCTTCCCCGTGCTGATCACTATCAGAAGTCTCTGCGACCGACTGCGCAGCTGCCGTCGCATGCAGGCGCCGCGCAAGAGCTCAGACAGATCGGCGGCGGCGGCGGGCGTGGGCCCTGAAAGCGCCAAGCTTTGGCCTCAGGCATGTGTTTGAACAGCGCGTCCTCCCCAGAAACGCCGCCAGCGCGACAGGAGATGAACCAAACACCTCTCCGCCAACTCGCTCACACCGCCCACAACTCGCTGCATCGCGCTATCGCCATGTCCACGTAGACCCTGCGTCCTGTCTACGCCGAAGCCGAACCCCCATTGAGCACGCCGCTGCCCCTATCGCCGCCCGCACACCGCGTTCTCAACGCCCACCATGTCCGCATCACACCGCATATCGTCCTACAGCAACCGCAGCAGCTCGCCTGGCCGTCCTCGCAGCCAAGATGAGAACAAAAACATCTGGTCGTCCATGCTGGATGGCGTTTCCAGCGGCAAACGATTACCCGAAAAGAGCTTGCTGGTCCTTGGTCGGTCAAGCCCAACAACTGCACCAATGCATGAAGTCTAACAGGAAATTTTTGGCGTCTGCAGGAGGCACACCCGACACTCAGAAAGAGTTTCTGGAATCACTTACGATGGACGAGAACGGCCGGAGGAGGCCGCCGGACCGCGGCCGCAGACCGCCCATCGCGAACCAGTTCGCGCTTGGCTATACGTACCAAGATGTCCTGGACGCTGACCAAGACGGTGCGCTGGTGTTCCTGAACTTCAAGTCGGGTATATGCTGATTGGACTAGACATCCTCGCTCGCCTGTCCCTTTACCTGCTCACTGATCCTTCGCCTTCGTTCACCCCGCTCCTCAAGCCGCTGCTCACCCCCCGCACACTGCCGAACATGCTGATAGTCATCTTACTGGACTGGTCACAACCGTGGCTGTGGGTTCGACAACTGCGCGAGTGGATTCGCGTCCTGCGCTCCCTCGTGACTTCGCTGGAGGACGACTGCAAATATGTGTTGGAGGAGAACATTGTCTCGTGGCAAGAGCGGGGGCGCAAAAACAACCTTGATGGTACTCCAGGCACCGGAGCTGATGGAGATGTGTCGATACCCGTCGGACCCGGCGAGTGGGACGAGCCGCTCGGTATACCACTTTGCGTCGTATGCCAGAATGCCGACAAGATCGAGGCACTGGAGAGGGAGCGCGGATGGAAAGAGGAGGAGTTCGACTTTGTGCTGCAGTACATGCGTACTATCCTGCTCAAGCACGGCGCATCTCTCATCTACACGATGCCCGCAGCGCCCGGATCACTACAGACACTCGTGCACTCGAGTCTCGGCATAAAGTCAATGCTCCAGAAGAACTCGCTTAAGCACAACGTCATCGACCGCGACCGTGTTCTCGTTCCGCCAAACTGGGATTCCTGGGGAAAGATTCGTGTCCTGCGCGACGGTTTCGATGCAGAAGGTGTCAGCCAGGCCTGGGCTGTTGACATTCAAGCACCGCAACCACGACGGCCGTCTCTCAACGGTGAGACGAATGGCGAGGAAGTTATCCAGAACGGCGCAGTCCATGAGCCGGAAGAAGAGTCCCCCGCTGTTTCCATTTACGAAGAGACCATTCGCGACCCAACCCGGGACTCTCTCCTTGCTCAAGGCCTACCAGTCAACACTCTCAACGGCGCAAGTGGAATTGAGATCGATAGCCAAGACAACCAAATTTTCTTGGGCAGTCAGCTCGAGGTCCTTGACAAGTTGCGAGCCGAGGATGAAAAGATCAAGAACGCAGCCAACAAGGAGAAAAAGGCTGGCGCGTTCATTACTCATGGCACTGGAGATTCGACAGTCGCCGGTACGAACAATGCAGGAAGTGGCGTTGTGGAAGAGCACATCGGGCCGGTGCAGTTTAACATGGGCGGTATTCAGGTTGATGCCGATGACATGTTGAAGCGTTTGAAGGTACGTTCTATCAGTGTTCCCTTGTCTAAAGAATGGACCATTCTAACAGATCTCTTTCTACAGGACCGTGAGGCAAGCCGTGAAGAAAACGGCGATAGTGGCGTTACCAGTCCCGTTGATGACGGCAAGACCGAGAATGAACGTCTGGCCAACTTCTTTGCCGGTTTGATGAAGAAGACGAGCAGCCCACGCTCTTGAACATATCAGAAGACTCAACAATTTGCCGGCATCATCGGTAATGACACATAGTACGGGCTTCTACCAAGGCCTCGCTCATCCTCGCCAGCAATGCTGTGGATGACAAGCTAGGCTCTGGTCGGTAGTAAAATTGCTTACGAGCCGGACATGATTATGGCCAGGGTTGTGGGGATGAATAATGGCGACCTATTGGTCACGTATGAGGATTCTGATGAGTCTGAGATGAAAAGGATGGGAGCGGCGGGGTAGCAACTGGGATTGGACTGGGGGCTGGACAAGGCGGAGGAAATCTTCTTGGGTCGGGCCCTGGAGAATTAGCAGCGGCCACGGCCAGCTGCGCTACGCAAAGATATCCAGAGAATGAATGATGAGCGATACGTCGACAAACGATCGGGGAATCAAGACGGTGACGAAGTATCATGGGGTGAGTGTACTTTTTTTACATTATGTTCACACGGAGGGGCGAGGGTGCGTATGTGTGGCTTGGCTTGGCTTTATATACCCCCTTATTTTTCTAGTTGGTAGAACATTCTCCTCAATGCGAATGACAAAGCGGTGGAATATGCTTTGCCATGGAATTCGGCGTGATTCTGACAGTGTGTCCGTTAAGGTAACCAACCTAACACAATACTTTATTCGCCTTTCGCCCAGCACTCTATTGTCCACCATATTGGACTGGCGACTGTTGTTTCACAAGACGAAGTACCGTATTCACTGATCCATTTATGTAAGCCCAAATGACTTGCAGCAACCATAAAATCGACCAATCGGTACTACTGCCAAACAAGTATATCAAAGTTCACTCATCTCCAGAACCCGGACCTCAATGCCAGCCACAATGGTTTTTACTAGGCTTTAAACAAACACATTACTACATGTTCTCATTCTCATAATGAAAACATTGCAGGTAGCTCATAATCTTTCGGCCTTAGTCCGTACATTGGTCATTATCGCCAGAGGCAAACACCGAACAAGATGCAGAAAGAGATGAAATAAAAGCAGCGCGAAAAGAACAAAGGCAGCTCAGCCAAAAAGCTAGAAAAGATGAAATTAATACCAAGAAGCGTACCAACAGCTCAGAAGGTATGGTAGGTATCACAGATTTAAAAGCGTGCAAGCATCTCCAAAGAAGCTGGGCGTAGAAAAAAAAAGAAAAATAGACGAATAGCCCATCATCACCAGATCATCAACAAACCCTTCCATCATCCATCTTCTCTTTCGTGCTCTTAGTCCACTTCCGAGCATGTCATCAGCACTTCTTCACACGTTTCCTCTTCTTCGTCCTTCCGTCATTTAGTCCCTCTGCCCCTCGTTCAAAAGCAACTCCACGACGATCTGACATTTCTCGTGTCTAGGGTGCTGCATGGCCAGCTTGACCGTGCGGCTAAGCACCGTCCCATTCCCTCCATACGCACCAGCGCCCATGCCGTTCTGTCCGTGCGCCTGGCTGGCATTGCCGTTTGGCTGAACCCAATGGCCGCCAAGGCCGAGGCCGTCGTCGAGGCACTTGACGTCCCTGCCTGGGATGACCTGGCGCAAGCGGCCGTTTTGCGCGTTGCGCACCTCGACGAAGTCCGGGTCGAAGAGCAGCACGTACGGGCCGTACAACGCCGCAGCTTTGGCCTTGCCGACGAACTCCATAATGACCGACCGAGACACGTCACCATGCTTGTTGACATAGACGGCGCATTCTTCGTAGCAGAGCAGGAACTCCTGGTCGCTGAGTCGGAACATGCCCAACGGGTCGAGTCCCTGCAAGCGCGAGGCGATAGTAGCGACATGGCTCGCTTTCAGGTCTGGGACGGACCAAGACTGCTTCTTGTCGAGAGTGAGAACTTCGAATCCCTTGGACGTTGAAACGGCAAGGGAAGAGTGGAACAGATTGAGACCGTAGCACTCGGTCGGGATGTAGAACTCGTCGTATTCGCGGAAAAACTCGGTGCGGCCGGTTCTAAGGAAGCGGCTCCTCTTCTCGGTACTCTTCTGGAAGACGGGCTCGAGGACCTTGAAGGTAGAAGAGAGGCCTTCCCGCTTTTTGTAGAAAACGAGGGTACGATCTTTCATCTTGCCCGTTGCAAAGAAGCCGACATCACGCGAACCAGACAACTTTTGAGGAGCTCGGCGCGACGAATCGCTGTTGCTGCCACCTGCAGCGCCTCCGACAGGACAGACGAGGTCGAGATGGTAGGCGATGAGAGACTTGTCAGAAATCAACAGCATTATACTGAATTCTTCGAGAACGGCGATTTGCGAGACCTTCTGGATCGTGATGGCCTATTCTGCGTCAGCAAATTGTTCGATACCATGCAATAATTCAAGTCATACCCTTGTCCAGCCGCGAGGGTTGGCCGTTTCCGAGATGTACACGCCATAATCCGTCCCGACAGCTACCATGGGCTTGCCATACGGTTGCATAAAAGCTGTCGCGCAGTTGACGCGAGCTCTGCAGATGGGGCTGGGTCGGCCTGTATTGGCGAAAAGTTTCTCAACATCGTCAATAGCGCGATCAAGAGGAGTGCCCTTGATAGTAATGCTCTGGGAACCGCCTGTCCCACCCTCGTAGGCAAATGCTGAGTCAGCCATGACGCGCAAGCGGAACGGCTCTGCGTTTTGCGCAAAGAGTGCCGCAGCATGCTTTGTCTTCGCTTCCAAGATCTTGTCACACCAGTCCTGGCGGTTCTGCGCCGACGGTGCGAAAAGCGTATACACCTCCTTACCAAGGTGTTTGATGCGGAATGGATACATGATCTTTTCATCTTTGGGGCTTTCTAAGACGGTCGTCACCACCATACCCTTGGCCCCTGACCCACTTGTCAGGGTGGAGCCCATAGATGACCCCGTGTTGACGTGGGAAAGTGTTCCTGGAGCGGGGCTTGCATTCGATCCAGCGCGAAGTCGGGAGTCTGGTCTGGCAGTTGATGTTACAGTCGCCACGCCCTTGACGGAAGACTTGACCACTGGATCGTCGTTCGAACTCTCAAGAACTAGGAGGTCCATCGGGATCGGCTGCAGACGGATGTCAGCACAAACAAATAATTGAAGGAGACGGAGCACTTACCAATCGAGAGACGTCATATCTCTCCTGCTTCGCGCCACCCTCCACATCACGGTGATGGACCGTCTTTGCCAGGACAAGGTAGTGGTCGAAAAGCAATGCGTGGGTCTCAAGCCATGTGTATCTTGTACCACCCATGCGTTGAAGGTCGCCCTTGAAGATAAGCTCTCGGCCCAAGTGGTTGAGGTTCAGCTCCACCCTTTGCATGCCTGGGCGGAGGATGAGTTTGGACTGGAGGTCCGTTAGATCAACCTTGCGGGACATTTCCGCCACACGCGCATCGCATTCCTGTGTGACGGCCTTGATTTCCTCGATCGCAATATGCAGGTTCCTCTTCTCCTCATTGTCTACAAGGGAACGTTTAAGAACAGTGCTGAGCAGAAGACCGTAGTGTTGCAGTCTTGTAATCGGAGACTTGAGATAATTGTCCCAAGCAAGCTTCTTCGACATTTTGTGGGCCTGGGCTTGGTCCAAATAGCTGCGGAAAAGAATATTCCGCTCTGCTTCCTGTCGAACAAGGAATGTTGCATACGGGAAAGCAGCCGCATACTCGATGTACGCCCCCCGAGCTTTTCTGATCCATTCACGGAAGATATCACTGAAGCCGTGAACCCAAGGGCCTTGTTCTTGTTGGCGGTATTTCATCTGCGGAAGGAGATGTTCCTCATTTGCTTGTTTGACGGCGTCGACCTTACCAAATACGTCCCGAATGAATCCCTTCAACTTCTTGGGGCCAATGACAGGAGGCTGCATTTGCATCAGCCCGTCGCGATAGATTTCACGGAGGACATTCAAACTGTCCATGAAATTATCTTCGGTCTGAACAATTTCGTGAAGGATGTTTTGCCTGTCGATTTCCTTTCTGCTGACACTCTCGGGAAGGTCCTCCTTCTTGAGCTTGTAGAACGACAGCCAATCCTCGCCCCTCCTCACGGATGGTTGAGCATGAAGATCAATCTTCTTCAACGTCCTCTGGCAGTGGTAAGAGTAGCAGCGCCCGTGAGTGTGGTGTTCGTGAAGCGTTGGCGCGTAGCAACCGGATTTGGAAAGCTGGAAGAGCACACCAGATGTCGATGCCGGTGTGAATTTCAGCCACTCCTCGACGTGCTCAAGCGTGCCAACTTTGTACATCTCCTGGACAACTTGAGTGCTCAAAGTTTCAGCATCTGCTACATTCATCGTTGGGACCTTGTAAGTAAACATGTTCACCAGTCCCTCTGTGATGAGATGCTCTTTCAAGTCGGTTTCTCCTTCGGCCATCATTCGCAGCCAGGCGATAATTGAGCTTAACGCCCAAGGCTCCGTGCACTTTGCGTAATCTTTTGGTGTCAGCTTTTGTGGGTTGAAGCGCTTGCCAGCGGGGAGTGCAGGGAGATCCAGAGTCATCGTGCTAGCTGTAGGTGGAGTCAAGTTCTCGCTGCTCGAATCTTTCTCATAAAGCGCTGAGGTACGTAATCCAGCGCTGCGAAGTCGTCGCTCTTCAGCATCCGTCTTGGATCTGATGGGTGGAACAGCTTGAGGCGTGTTGCTGTGACTGACGAGCGAAGTCGATCTCGGCACGACAGCGCCGCTTGGGGTGGTCATTTGATCGGGACCGGCAGGGTAAGCCCCACGACCTTGCTGGTAACCGTACGGACTCTGGCGTTGAGTGAGGTTTGGTTCACCGGCGGGCGGTGGTGGGAGCGGTCGCGAGTGCGACATGCCTGGGTGGTAAAACATTTCAGGCGGCTCAGCAAGTGTCGATGTTTCAGACACCATCAAACTAGATTCATCGCCTTCGTCGTAGCTCAGGCGACGTCTGTGGGCACCCGGCTCGGCGAACCCGCCGGTGCCGAAAGTGTCCACCCTTGCATTGCTGGAAAACGGAGGGAAGGGGTGGATGGGATCATAAGCGTCTGCGTCGCTCACGTCTCCAGACTTGCGTTGCGAGCCCGACGACGATAAAGTCTGGCTCTGGCTTCCCGAACGATCGATGTGGCCACTTGCGAGTTCAGCTGGGTTTCCACCGTAGGTGAAGTGAGGCTCAAAGTTTCCAGCATAAGCGCCCAGATCGATTCCTGCCATATCATCATCGCTGTACACGGCGTCTGTTGCTGTCGGTTGTTCGTGAGCAGGCGGTTCCGGCGCTGTGGACGATGTGGGCCGCATGTTGCTGTAGCCGCTGAAAAGTGTAGCACCACTGCTGCCCCTGCGTTCCTCCTCCTCGGCCATTTGCAGAGCCGCCAAGCCAGCAGCGGCTTCCGCGTCACTCTCATCGCTATAGCTGTACGCAGCGTGCGACTGCGGATCTGGCGACAGGTGACCATTTGTCGCCGCAACTCCACTCCCCGTAAGCGATGCATAGAAGAACGGCTCATGCTGCCCGTTTGGCGAATGGTGGTCTGCTTGGTCTACATCGATCCTCGGAGAGCTCCCAGCGTGCATTACTGCATTTTCGATTTCGTCATAAAGATCATCAGACGTCATTTGTCCCCCGTATGGATTGCCATTGCTGTCTGATCGTCCAAACCCGCCCTCGCCTTGTGGAGGACCGGGCAGTGGCCGAGATTGAGGGTGGCGCCCATACGTATTGGTTCTGGTCGGCGAGTGCTGAGGAAGTGGAGGAAGGGGATTCGAGTGGTATAGTGGTGATGTCCGGCGGTCGTCCTGGCCCACCGGGGGCGAGGGAAGTGGATTATTGTACCGTGAGTCACTGTAAACAGAGGCCATGGATGGTCGTCTCGCGATTTGTTCCTGCCAGTCAGCCGGCGGAGAACCACTGCTATGAGGAGGGACAGGTAGAGGAGGAGGCGCAGTGGAAGGCGAGTATGCCAAGGGTCGAGGAGGCAACGGAGCGGAGCCGGGAGAATTGGAATACGTCGGGGACTGTACAGAAGGACGGCTGTATGTACGGGTTGGGGAGTACTGTGTTTGGTAAGGAATCTGGGGTGATGGAAACTGGACTGTGGCCTGGGGCGAGGACGGATAGGCATCATAGCCGTAGCTATACCCCCGACCGGCTGTGGTGCCGCTACGACTCAAATTGCTTTCCGAGTAAGCAGCGGGGTTGTACGGCTGGTGGGGAGCAGCAGCGTCAAAATGTGTCCGATTTACACCACCAAAAGTCTGTGGATTCGGGATCTGGACCGGGGCGGGAAACTGGCGGGGGTCGTAGGTCGGCTGGGTGGGCGAGGCCACAGAATGGTATTGCGAGCCGAAGTCGGTCGCAAGCGGTGTGGTGGGCATGTCCGGCGGCGGGTTCGACGAGTCCTGCATGAAGAGCTCATCGTGGTGGCGCACAGCGTAGCTGGGCCGGCGGTCCACATTCTGGCCGTAGCTGTAGCCATCGCCTCGACCATTTGTGACAAAGGCAGCCTCGTCGCCGTTCTCGAAGCTGGCGCGCCGGGCCTGGTAGGGGCTGGTGTTGCCGTAGGGCTGCTGCTGCTGCTGCTGCTGCTGCGAGGAGCTGGGGCGATAGTACGAGCCGTTCTGGTAGTAGGACATGGTGTCGGCGGGCGGCGGGGAAGGGTCTGCTGGGCAGGGTCTCCGGTGAGGTCATGCACCAGGACGGCGCGTGGGCGATCAGCGCGGAGGTGGGAGGGCGTTGCAGGGCTGCGGCGTCCACATGGGCGTGGTCGCGCGTCTATCGATGTGCGCAGACAATGGGCGGCGGTGTCGCAACAGGGGCCGCACGGCGGAAGAGCTTCCCGAGCTACCTGGTGCGGACGAGCTCTGGGGACGGCGCGGCGGTCGCTTGGGGCGGCGGCGGCGGCGGGCGGGCAGGCAGCAGAGGCGCGGGGCGAAGGACGCTGCGCGGCGCAGGCAGACAGCGATTTTGAGGATCCGAGTCCTGGTGGACAGGTGTCTGACAAGACGACGCCTGGGCGAGCCCGACGTCTGCTGCTGCGGCTGTTCGCTCGTCGCGCTGGGCGGGCCAATGAGAGAGCCCGACGAGTCGAGCCCGAGGCGGCACGGCTGGGCGCTGCTGAGGCTGAGGACTTGACAGCCACCACATCCAGAGGCGCAGCCCAACGACGTCTAGCATCTATCATCGCGGCCCGCGCGACGCCCTCGCGGCCCGCAAGGGTCTTCGCTGTTCAGCCTTGCAGCCTTTTCGCGCAGCGCGCACCTCCCCGCCAAGGCTCAGGCGCCCGAGCAGCCCCCAAGGCCGCAAAGCCAACCCTCCCTTTTCTCCGCCTGTCACGATACCAGCAGCTGCATTCGCACTCAGCCCGCCACCAACGTGCAGCCCTGAGCTGGCGCTTGCAAGAATGACGTGGTGTCGTGCGCGCTGCACCGTCAGCCTGTCCGAGCACCCGCCCGCGCCACGTTTTGAGCGACCAGAGTCCCCATGGAATGCACGCTGCTGTGCACTTGGCTGTCTGACGCGACCCTCGGGTACTCACGCCTACCCCGCACATAAAGTCTCATATCCGTTCTGCGCGTGAAGTGCTTATTAGAGCTCGGGTGCTTGGGAATGCTGTCTTCTGCCCATTGCTATCTCTTTCGATCTTCAATCTACCAAAATCCTATTTTCATCATTGCTGCAGTCTCGACGTCAGCTTACATCAACCCCTTTGCCCAGGCATTAGCGCGTGTACAACACCCTCAGTCGTTTTGGCAAGCGAGCTGATCGACGGCCAGCCATTGCCGCAGTCTCCAAATTTAGTTCGGCGCCACAGAATTTGTCCGGATCCGATGCAATGGCCATTGACTCGGGATCCGCTAACGGTGTTCGCACGAGTGAGGCGTACGAGCAACTGCGCTTCAATGAAGATGACTACGCTGGCCCGCCGCCCCCAGAAGCTGACGAGCATGGCTACCGCATTCTGGAGCAGCCTATGGGGACCAAACGGAGAATCAAAGTCGTCCTAATGGGAGCCGGTGCTTCATCGCTGAATGTCTTCAAGAAGGCCGAAGAAGAGCTTGAAAACGTTGAAATTGTCTGCTATGAAAAGAATCACGACATCGGCGGAACATGGCTCGTGAACAGATACCCAGGCTGTGCTTGCGATGTCCCGTCGGTCAACTACCAGTTCACTTGGAAGCCCAAGCAGTGGTCACATTTCTACTCTTACTCACCCGAGATCTGGCGTTATCTCAAAGACATCGAACAAGAGAACGATTTCATCAAGAAGTATGTACGATTGAAGCACCGGATCGAAAGAGCCGAGTGGGATGATCATGCTGGTGTATGGAGATTCAGGATCAGAAACCTGGCGACGGATGATGTTTTCGACGATGCCGCTGAGTTCTTCATTAACGCCGGCGGGGTTTTGCATAAGTGGAAATGGCCTGGCATTCTCGGGCTGCATTCCTTCGAAGGAAAGCTCATGCACAGTGCTAACTACGAGGAAGGCTATGATCTCTGCGGAAAGAAGGTCGCAGTCATTGGTGCTGGAAGCAGTGGTGTCCAGGTAGTTGCTGCTATCACTCCAAAAGTCGACAAACTGTATCACTGGGTTCGAAATCCGATATGGGTAACCGCAGCCTTTGCTCAAAGCTGGGCTGGTCCGGACGGTGCAAACTTCGCCTGTGCGTCTGCCACTCTTGCTTGACTGTCAATGTTAACGTTTTGGCAGATACCGAAGAACAGCTCCGCTACCTGAAACAGAATCCACAGAAGTATCTTGAGTATCGCAAGCAGATCGAGAACGAGTTGAACCAGCGTTTCAAATTCATCATCAAAGGTTCTCCAGGTATGAACTACGGGCAACGAGAATAAACACAGGGCCAAATCTGCTCCTCCATGTACTAATTACACCACCGGCCACTAACAAATACTTAACAGAGAGCAAAGTCGCCCGGGATTTTGCCCGCAACCAAATGACCCGCAAGCTCTCCACCCGCCCTGAGCTTGCTTCCGCAATCATACCCAGAGACTTCAGTCCCGGCTGTCGTCGCCCCACACCCGCGCCCGGTTACTTAGAAGCCCTCTCTGCTCCGAACGCCACCATCTATACAGATCAGCTTCAGCAGATTACACCAAACGGCTTCATAGATCATTCCGGTGTCCACCACGATGTCGATGTTATCATCTGTGCCACGGGTTTCGACACAACCTGGCTTCCCCCTTTCCCCTTCCGTGCACGTGGTCGCGACCTGCGCGACCTCTGGACACGGCGCCGCACCACCATCGACCCGCTCACGGGCGAGGGAAAGGAGGAGACAGATATGAACGTCACGTCCTACCTCAGCATCGGCATTCCTACCTTTCCGAACCATTTCTCCTTCTGTGGGCCTTACGGTCCGCTCGGCCACGGCAGCTTCATGCCGCTGATTGAGGCGTGGACGCGTTACATGTTCGCCGTCATCACAAAGGCGCAGGTTGAAGGTATCAAGTCGCTGGCGCCGCGCACCGACGCGGCGGCACAGTTCCGCCAGCATGCGGATTTGTTTCTGCAGCGCACGGCGTGGACGCAGCCTTGCAGCAGCTGGTTTAAGCAGGGGAGGAAAGATGGCCAGGTTGTCATATATCCCGGCTCGCGTCTGCACTTCATGGAGCTGATGAAAGCGCCGAGGTACGAGGATTTCGAGATTGCGTACTGGAATGAGAATCGATTTGCATTTCTGGGCAATGGATTTGAAGTGAGGGAGCAGGATGGAAGGGACATCACATACTATTTGGGGCTACTGGGAGATGAGGATAGGCAGCCGGTGTACGGGGAGGAGTTGGTGGACAAGTTGGCCGGATGGAAGCTTGGAGAGGAAGCCGTGGTGACGGGCAGTCAGATGTGCTGAGATAATGAGTGCTGTCAGGTCTCACAGACTGAGTATAGCCACTTTCTGTTTCTCCTTTCTGAAATACGTTCTGGAACGTATTAAGCCCCCTTTTGAGAGGGTCTCTGGCACAAAATGGCCAAACTTAAATTTGTAAACAATGACCACAATAATATGGACCTCTCTATATTGTCCTCCGATTTCTTCCTAATAGCGAATGACGAGAGTTTGACCTTCTAAGACTTTCTCGCTAGGGATATAGCACTCTATCGTGCAATCAACATCTGTATGTCAAAGCCTCTATCGCATCCAAACAGCGATTTTGATTATCTATGTGAGGATTATCCTTTACAAGAAATCAGAAACGCAAGCTTTTGTCACTTTACAACGTATGGCCTGTAAATTCGTACTGAACATGGTTAGTGCAACACTAACACTGCTATATTCAAAAAGAACACAATGGAACACGACTCGGCTTTGAACATGCACTCAGTGTGCGACCCATCCGCCGTCAACAGTAATTATCTTGTTCGTCACATAGCCAGTCTTGACCATCCACATTACTGTCTCCGCAATCTCCTCTGGACGGCCAAGGCGTCCGACGGGGAGTTCTTTTATTTGTTAGCGGTTTCGTCCTCGGGATGTTCTTGAAGAGACGAAGGATTCTCACTTTTTGCCAGCTCTTCATTAGTTCCCGGAAGCATGGCTGTGTCCTGGATAAGAGCGGGAGCGACACCATTGACAGTGATGCCTTTTGCAGCATAAGCTCCCGCGAGCCAATGGATTAGCCCATGCAGCGCCGACTTTGAGGATCTGGACAAATAGGAAGTCAGTATCATATCAACCATACATGCCGGAAGCCGATGCTCACGCGTAGTGTGGACCGACTACCCCACCGTTGAGGCCGGCAACACTGGAGCAGAAAATTACGCGTCCCCAACCGACTTTCTCCATATTAGGAAGACAGAGCTGAGTGAGAAGGAAGGCCGAGCCGCAGTTCGAGCGCCAGGTCAATTCAAAATCTTCGATAGAGATTTCGGAGGCGGAGCGGAGGCCGTGTTTGGACAAGGTGCTGCCGGCATTGTTGAAGAGGATTGTAGGGGCGCCGAGTGATGAGGACACGGAAGCGTGGAGTTTTCGAACCTACTGAGTATTTCAGCACTCCTAGAAATCAAGTTGTACACAGATGTGCAACGTAGCACTTTGACTTGAGCCCGATCAGAATCTTGAACGAACGGAAAGTGTCATCGCAGAAAAGGAAAAAAATTCACGACGCCAAAGATCTCGAGGACGTACTTCATCATAACTGCTTAGATCTGCTTGAAAAGCTTGGGATTTCACGCCCTTGGCCTTTAGCTGATCAACGAGAGCGTTGGCAGCATCAGAGTTACTGTAATAGTGGGCGGCAATGGAGCAGCCCTTTTCAGCAAGAGCTAGACATGTTGCTTTCCCAATGCCACCGCTTGCACCGGTGACGAGGGCAATGTGGGAGCTGAGATCACTGGTGAGAACCGACATATTTTGGTGTTGTGTTGTTGGAGAAACTCCGCGTCACGGAGCTACGTCATCCAGCATCGGAGACCAGTCTCGTTTGCCGAACCCCGCCGCCGCCACCGCTCTTCCCCACAACATTCGGCCTCCAAGCGCGCAATGGAACAACCCTCACGAAGCCGACGCGGAAATTAGCCCCTACCATCCGTGGGACTTACGGCCCTCATGCCTCTCGTGGAATTGTTGGCATGTCAGCACGTCTTGGTTCTATCCCGAAAAGTAAGCAAGCAAAGTATCCAAGCGCTCCGGGAAACTATGTCTGGTAACCCGTACGCTACGCTTTGCTTACCATGCCGCGCCGCGAGCGGTCCGTTGAGTCCACCCGGAGAGTCTCCGTCTCAACTTGCGGATTCGGTCCGCCTCCGTCGGAGTGTTTATCTCAACTCTGCGCTCAGGCTGGATTTTTTTCCTTAAAAATTCTTCTTTCCGTATTCAAGTTTCTACCAGCTCGCTCGAACCAGTGCCTATACTTATGGTTGGTCAGGAACATCTTTACTGAGTATTTCGCCTTCATAGTATCCCGGAAGCATCTCAGGCCCTATTGAACAACGATTTTGACCCAAAAGGCACTAAGGACCCAAAGCCAGCAATTCTCACGCCACCCAATCACGGCCATGTCTACCGCCAACCCACCTGTCAGCAACGCCGAGGAAGCCAAATCCACGCCAGTTCACGTCCGCGCCCAAGACGCCGAGAAGTTTGTCCAAGACGTGCTTGTCGGAAATGGCGTGCCGCCCGAGAACGCCGCAATTGTCGCCAAGTGCCTTGTCGCGGCCGATCTTCGCGGTGTCGACACACATGGCATCAACCGCATTCCATCGTACATGGAACGCATCCGGCAAGGAGTCCTCAATGCGAAAGCATCGCCGACATTGCAGCAGGTCACTCCAGTCGTCGCTCAGGTCGACGGCCAGAACGGCTTCGGGTTCGTGGCGGCACGGCTTGGCATGGATGCTGCCATTCGGATGGCCAAGGAGTTCGGAATCGGCATGGTGAGCGTCAAGCACTCGAATCACTTTGGGATGTCGGCATGGGTGGTGCAGCAGGCCCTGGATGCCGGCCTTATGTCCCTCGTTTTCACAAACTCGTCGCCGGCACTACCGGTCTGGGGCGGGCGCGAGAAGCTCATGGGCGTGTCTCCCTTGGCGTGCGGCGCTCCGGCTGGGCAGTCGAAGCCTTTTATCCTCGACATGGCGCCGTCGGTTGCGGCGCGAGGTAAGATCTACAAGGCGCTGCGGCGCGGGGAGAAGATTCCTCGCGACTGGGCGCTGGACGCGGATGGACAGCAGACGGACGACCCAGCCTCGGCGTTACAGGGTGTGATGCTGCCTATGGGCGGACCGAAGGGCTCGGCGTTAGCGATAATGATGGACGTTTTCAGTGGAGTGCTGTCAGGGAGCGCTTTCGCAGGCCACGTCACTAACCCGTACGACCCGTCCAAGCCTGCCGACGTGGGTCATTTTCTCGTCGCCATTAAACCGGACCTGTTCATGAGTCTGGAGGACTTCAAGGAGCGGATGGACTACTTGTACCAGCGCGTGGTCGGGTCGGAGAAAATGGCGGGCGTGGAGCGCGTCTATTTTCCCGGGGAGATCGAGCAGCTGAGGCAGGAAGAGCGCGAGCGAAACGGTATACCGTATGTGGAAACGGAGGTCGCCGCGCTCAACAAAGAGGCAAAGCTGGTTGGCGCGGACGGCATCAAGCCTATGGCCTGAGCGACGCCACCGAGTAAGGCATCCATGTCGGCACTGGGGCAATTTACCCGGTTACGTCGGCCTTTGATCATTCGGCATGCGCAGCCTGGCGCCGTGCCGCAGAAATGTCCAGTTTTCAATTCTACAGTTCTCAAAACACAGCGTCACGATGCAGAACCCCGGGATTTTCGTGTGTCAAACGACAGGAATTCGTTACAGACGAGGCAGGGACAAGCTTCCCCGCGTGGGGCGAGAGCCGGCTTTTCTCCACGCGTCGAAAGCTGGAGCTTCTCTGGTTTCGGAAATTAATCCGCCACTCTCTCCAGGAAACCGAGCCCGCAAGCCGGGCTACCGTGCGAAACGACCGCTCGAACGATCTCATCTACCGACCGAACTAGCGCGCCAAGCCACCCGCCAAGGCCGCTGTCGGCCAGTAGCAGCTGTCGAGTTTCTCGCTTTATCAGTATGTTCTGCGTGGACCCGGTCGCCTGGTGGGTCTGTCCGAATTTCGAGCATGGAGCGACATGGAACGGCACATGGTTGCGGTGAGACGGCAAGCGCACACGTGGACACTCTCTGCCGGCTGCGCAAGCTTCAAAAACACCCTTCAGGGCTCAGCGACACTTGTAGACGTTGCACCCAAGACCGATCATGCGCCGCCTCTGACGGCGTGGCAATTAGCCGACCGATCAAGCTCTCGAAGCCTCTGCCAAAGACACCGGCCAGTCTGCGCCCCGGAAGTAAGCCGTGCCCAGCGTTACAGTTACCCAACGGGACGGACTGCTCTATGTGGCCAAGTCTGCCAAGACTGCGGGGGTTCTTGCGGAGGGCGGCCGCCGCATGCAACCACAGACGGCTGCCGCCGTCCTATCACACACATCCCAGCCCAATCCTTCGCCAGCGCTCGAGCCCGCGATCTGTCTCCCGGCCTCGCTATCCCCGCCCTGACGTCCGTTTCGAACGCTCTTGTCCGGCAATGTCACCTTATCCGTCCTGGCCACCCACGCGAAAATGACTCGGACGTGGCTGCTGCACGCCTCGCCGCCGAGGGCAAACGCGAGTCTGGAGTCTCCACAAAGAACCCTGCGCTAAGCTGGGTTGTAGCCTCATGGTGGGGAGCGCCGTGGCGGGGAAGGTTGCGCGCGTGAGCCAAGTCTTTTCCGCTCCGCGCAATGCGCAGATGCCGTGTAATATAAATTTCCTGTTTCCCCGCCGGTGTTTGAGGCTCTTCAGCTGCAGTCGTGCTATCTGTGTTCGGCGGTGTGCTCTCCTGCCTTCCCTCTCCTGTTCTTCTGATCCCCTCCGTCCTATCCTACCGCCGCCATGCCAGGAATCTACAAGGAAGCGCTCAAAGACACCCCTAAGGAGGTGCGCAACTGGCGCCTCTTCTATGGCGTGTTCGGTAGGCTATACGCATCACCGCCATAAAGGCTGCGTTGACTGACAATGCTTCAGTGTTCGGCCTGATGGGCGCTGCCCGCGGTCTCGACGAGGGTCTTACCGGCACCACGGCCGAACAGCACTCTTTCATCAACAAGTTCGGCCTCGAGGATCCCTCTCTCAGCGAAGCGGAACAGGCCAACCTTCTCTCGAATATCACCTCCATGGTGCAAATGGGTTCTATCCTCGGTGCCATCATTGCCTTCTGGATAACGGACAAGATCGGTCGCCTGTGGGCAACGCGTGAACTCTGCGTGGTGTGGGTGGCTGGTATCTCTATCTACCTTGCGGCTTCGGCCAATGGCAACATCGGTATGGTCTATGCTGGCCGCTTCATTGCTGGCGTTGGCATTGGTCAGACCACTGTTGTTGCTCCCACGTATCTTGCAGAGATTGCCCCGAGAGCGCTCCGAGGTCTCTGCGTGTGCATGTTCGCTGGTAGCGTGTACCTTGGAATCATGCTGTAAGTCAATCTTGCTTGAAAAACATACGCGGCACCTCGAACATCCGCTGATCTAAAATTACTTCAGGGGCTACTTCGCTTCTTGGGGCTCGTCTCTTCACATCTCCAATGATAGCCAGAACCAATGGGTTGTTCCCAACAGCCTGCATCTGATGTTCGCCGGCATCATCTTCCTCCTCAGCTTCGGCTCGATCGAGTCTCCCCGTTGGCTTATCAAGGTCAACAGGCATGAGGAGGCTTCTGCAAACCTCGCACGCCTGCGCCAGCTTCCTGCATCGCATCCGTTTGTCCAGACTGAGATCATTGACATCAATGACCAGCTGAACCGCGAATCCGAAGCTACCCACGGCGCTTCCCGCTGGGGAGTCGTCAAGGAGCTGTTCTCCACGTCGGCCAACCGCTATCGTCTTATGCTGTCTCTCTTCTCGCAGCTTCTGTCGCAGTGGAGCGGAGCCAACTCCATCACCATTTATGCTCCGGAGTACTTCAAGATGATGGGCACAACCGGCCAGTCTGAGAAGCTCTTCGCGACCGCCATCTTTGGTGTGGTCAAGTTCGTTTCTGCACTGCTCTGCGCCTTCTTCCTCATCGACTTCATCGGCCGCAAGCGCTCGCTCAGCTCCGGCATTGCGCTGCAGTTCATCTCCATGCTGTACATGGCCATCTTCCTGGCCATCGACAAAGGCGTCGCGGACGAGGGCGCTGCACAGAGCCCGTCGCAGAAGCGCGCCGCCATGGGCGCCATCGTCATGATCTACTTCAGCGGCTTCGGCTGGGCCTTGGGTTGGAACAGCGTGCAGTACCTGATCAACAGCGAGATCTACCCGCTGCGGCTGCGCGCCATCGGCGGCTCGATCGCCATGACGATCCACTTTGTGAACCAATGGGGCAACAGCAAGGCGGTGCCGAGCATGTTCATCGCGCTCGGCACTTCAGGCACCATGTTCTTCTTCGCCGCCGTCACCTTCATCGGCTTCGTGTGGGTGTGGTTCTTCCTGCCCGAGACCAGCGGTAAATCGCTCGAGAGCATGGACCGCATGTTCGAGCTGCCCTGGTACCTCATCGGGCGCAAGGGCAAGCAGATCAGCGATGCTGAGCCGAGCACCCTGGCCGAGGCGTACAACTCGGAGAAGGGCGGCGAGGAGAAGCGCATCGAAAATGTGCAGGAGGAGAGGGTTTGAGTATTTGCCGCGTTGGAAAGGACGGATTGATTATGGGAAGGGATAGAAATTATGCTCGAGTCTTTCTGTTCCAATGATGTCAACGACTACTGGTTCATATCGCACCGTATGTATAACGAAAAATGATGACCTTTAAGCAAGCTTTTCCAAACCCATCTTTCTTCATGGATAAATTGCTTGTGGCTGCTATGTCTTGTCTGCTCTTTTCTCCTTTCTTCCTTTCCTAGGGGAAATCTTTTAAGTGCAGTTTGAGGTTTAGTCCCTCTAACATGGTACTTCGGCGAGCTTCTGTGGAGGCGATGCTTTGTTTTACCTAGTAACTAAACGTATAAATGTTAGGTGTCAGCACTAGATCTTTACACCTTTTAAGAAAGACCTACAGTTAATCTTATTATAAACATTCAAACACCTTTAAGATTAAATACGAAGGAAGAAAGATATTCTATAGTAACGTCTTATATACTTTATAAGTCCCAAAACGTTAACGCCGAGCTGAATTTGCTCTAATTTATACGCCGGCCTTCTAAAGGGAAGTCCACGGACATCTAAAAGGATTTTCTACCACCCGATCTTTCTCTTATCTTTCCTCGTAGCTACCTTTAAGTTTCTTTAAGAGACATGTTCCTTATTGCCTAGTGTGAAGCTTGTAAATAGCTCTAGGGTGGCGTTTCTCTGCCATGTCAAACTTCACACTAAATCACCACAAGCTTAAAATCTAGTAGAATTTCTCATCTAGAACAACGCTACGCTGTTGAAAGCAAGCAACTGATACCACCATACCTACAAACGTCCCTGAAGCTTGATCTCCAACGTCCTCAAGGGCACATACAGCAACCCGGCTAGGGCAAACGCAACCTCGAAGCCAATGTCGCCCGTATGCTCGGCAATCGGGCCCGTGTACCAGGTTGCAGCCATACAAGGGACCACAAGTCCGAAAGACCCGATACCGGCCGCGATTGCCGCGATGCCGCTCGGGAGTTTTCTGGCGTCGTTCCAGATATCCCTATCGTACGTGGTCGAGTCACCCTTGCGGAAGTAGAGGTGCTCAACAATGACGATGGCAGCAAAGGCAGCAGGCCTAACAAGAGCATATCAGTCAGAATGGGGCTTCCGTATCAAGAGCCAAAAACACGTCGAGTAATTGCTTACCAGTACGAAACGATGCCCAAGAAGTTCTCCAGCGAGTCGAAGAAGTCGGTGGCGGCGGTGATGGCGACGGGGATCATGACGGCGGTGGTGACGACGGAGAAGACGATGCGCGGGATGCGGACGAACCAGGGCACGAGCAGCTGCCAGTTCAGGGTGACGGTGTACATGGAGGCGCTGACGTTGCCGGTGAGTGAGAAGGCGAGCAGCACGGCGATGAACTTGCCGAAGCCGCCGGCCGGCCGCAGCATGGCTTCGAGCACGCCGCCCGTCGAGAAGCGCGTGTGGCCTTCGTTCCATGCGGGTACGTTTGGAACCGCGCCGCCGATTGCGGCTCCAAGGATCTGCCCCAGGCTGTGAGTTGGCCTGCTCAACGAAAGGGGTAACAGGGACGTACCATGAGCAGGATCGTGGACAGGTTCTGGGCTAGATAGGGGTAAAAGAACATCCGAGTGCTGTCCCTGTCTTAGCGTTCTGCGTGAAGTCCGTCTGGTGCGGCTTACACTGGAGCGGTGGACTTGTAGTAAACCGAGTAATCGGACATTATCCCTGCAAAGGCAATGGAGAAACCAGCGATCAAACATCCGAAGCTCAGAATCAAAGGCGCGTCGGCCGGCTCAGCCTCAACCTGCTCAGCAAGATGCTTCCCCCCACAACCAGTCATGATGATGAAGCAGACAATAACGCCGATCCATGACCATCGGTTGTAGATGTGGATGACCTTGTAGCCGCAGAAGGACATGAACAGACCTACGACGAAGGTCAGGACAATTCCCAAGGCGACTGAGATTCTTCCGTCTGAAACGGCAGAAAGGGTTCTAGTAGACGTCAGTGTGCGAGCCTAGACGGCGCGTACTTGTCGACTTACTGCCCCGCAACTATTCCGGCAATAACGGTGAAGCCGACTACGGTCATCATGTTCAGGGCAACAACGATGGTGACGGGAAAGAAACCAAAGGAATAACGTGCTGAGACCATCTGACGCATCCCGGTTTGCGGGCCCAGGATGTTCACGTAGGCGGTGGGGATGTAGCACAGGAGGCTGAAGAATATGATGGTGAGAGAGGTGTCTCGTAGACTGAGGCCGTAGCCCAATGTACCGAGCATGCCCGTTATAATGCTGCAAGAATGCAATTAGCATAAAGCTGCCTATACTCTGGCCCGACTTACGGAAGCAGGTTGACCAGCATGCTCAACCAGAGGAAGAAGACATTGTGGTATTGGGTCTTGGTCTGGTCCTTCTCAGGCACCGGCGCGATCCCACGCACCTCAACGCCCCAGGAAGTCAGCCGCCGCAGCAGGCTCGCAGTGCTGGAGCTGGAGACATTGCCGTCCTTAGGAAGCTGGTTGTAGACGGCAGCCTCCCTCTCCACGTCTTGCCCAATTGCAGTCTCCGGGTTGTTCGTGGCCTGGGGCTCCAAGTCCTCCCTCATCTTACTTAAAGCGGCAAAGATGGCGGTGTGGAGAAAGGCAGAGAAAGGCCGGGGGCACGAGCTGAAATTTCTGTCTCACAAAAGAGCGAGTGGCGAACAAGCGACAGAGCTGGATTTTTGTAGCAAGCAGCCTTCGATGCAGAAGCTGGAACGAACTATAATGAAGGACAAGAGCATAAGAGTCACCGTTGTGCGAGCCACAAAAAAAATGATAGAGGAAAAGAAAACCGCCTTGGCCTTAGTGCCTGAGTCATGGCGTGTGGCTACTTGGCGGGGCTTTGGTAGCGCCACTCCGACTGGAGGTCCTCTCCATTTCGAGCCGAACCCTCCGTTCCACCATAAGAAACGGGGCGAGAGCCGATGGCGGGGACACTGCCGTTATGCAGATATCGCTAGATTGAGGGATCGTGTACTGCGCAGTTGCAGCACGCTCAGAGCTGAGAAAACCCTTGGGGCTAAAATGCCGGCGGCCCCACCTTTAAGTCTTCTCGCTCATGTCGTGGATAGTTGAAATAATTGTGCGGACGTGAATGTCGAACGGACAATGATGCTTCTGCATTCTGATGGTTCTACCGTGTACCTTTTTTTTTTTTTTTTTTTTTTTTTTTTTTT
>RHKH01000012.1:96964-111614 GCA_009829795.1 Lasiodiplodia gonubiensis
AATAAGAATTAACACTTGTCTTATTCGAAAGCAATAAGCGTGGACGTATATCATAGAGTATCATAACGATAAGAGGCGATAAAGCGTCAAAACGGATTTTGCTTATTACCTCTATCCCCATAAAGCCACCCAAGTCATGATTCGCTGATCCACTGCGCCGGGAAGACGCAAGTACCAGTCACTTTTCCCACGCCCTAGGACCCAATCATCAGAATGGTCGTGTATGATACAAAGAGAGAAGATACGCAGGACCTGGGACATCTGCATACCAGACAGTCCAGGGGTATCTAGTAGCCGGTTGC
The DNA here is from genome assembly GCA_009829795.1 of Lasiodiplodia gonubiensis. Taxonomy (NCBI): domain Eukaryota; kingdom Fungi; phylum Ascomycota; class Dothideomycetes; order Botryosphaeriales; family Botryosphaeriaceae; genus Lasiodiplodia; species Lasiodiplodia gonubiensis. The sequence continues at coordinate 97,267 of RHKH01000012.1, forward strand.
GCCAGGTGCCTTCTCATCCTTCCGCAAGCTGAGCAGCAGTTCCCTGAACTTGGCCTTCTCGCTGCCGCTGCCGCCGCCGCGCGCTCCCTTGCCGCTCAGGTCGACGAGCTTCGCAATGCGTTCCCAGCTGGTGCCGCCGGCAGTGGTGTCGTCCCTGCTGTTCAGGAACTCTTCCTCGTCCTTGCGGGTCTGAGCAATGCCCTTCTCCTTCTTGTTGTTGTAGTTATCATAGAAGTCGTCGATGGCCTCGTGCGCGGCCTTGACAGTCGCTTGCTTCTTCTCATCCGAGATCTGGTCACGGTGCTGGATGGCAAGGTCGCGGCGCTCGCGCCATTCGCGAATGACCTCAGGCTCGGGCTCGTCGGCGGCGGGGGGAGCGAAGGACGAGGGCTGGGGTGCGCCGGGGAGGAAGGGAGCGGTGCTACCGGTAATGGTACCGCCAGGAGCCATGTGCTAATTACGTCCATCAGCATGTGTACTATTACCCCAGCTTGCGCGCGGCAATGGTGCGGAATACCAACCTCGTTAGACGTGTCTATCGCTGGGAAAGAGCTCTCGAAGCCCGTCACATCGTCCTGGTCACCGATGGCGGGAAAGTCACCGCCGCCACCGCCTCCCAGAAGATCGTCGTCGCCGGCATCCTCAACGGTGGCAGTGTTGTCGCCGGGTGCTGCGAACTGGTCGGCGTCCTCGCCCAGTAGTGCGCGCTCGCGGCTCAGGAAGTCGCCCTGGTCTGCGGCGTCGGCAACGAGGTCGAAGTTGGCATCACCGCGGGCTTCGGTCTGGCCTGGGAGGATTGCATGTCAGCGCATGTCTGGGATGGCCAATTCGTTTCAGGGACATGTAGGTGGTATTTACCGGCATCGATCTCATCCAAGGACGGAAACCTGTCGGCCATGGCGGCGATGTGTGCGGAGCGGAAGACGGTGGGAGAGATGGAAGATTGCGGCGTCGGGTGCGGGCTCGCGTGTTGGCGATTAGCGGTTGTGGTGTTCAGGTCGTCGGGCTGGACATGCAGCGGAGCTCCAAGCTGGCCTGGCCGCACAGGAGAGCGCACTGGCAACGTTGGCCGGCGCCCGTGACGCGCAGCCTTGGCGCCCGAACGGAGCGGAACAATTGCGTTGCCCGGCCATTTGTGACGCCGGCGAGCTGTAGTCGGAGCTTCTGGCGCTGCAAATCCTCCACTCCACGCAGTTGCTCTCCTGCCCACCACCACTGTCTCGGCGACACTGCGCGAGCTGTAGAACATAAGAGTGATCCCGTGCGTGCCGCATAGCGCGCCCTGCTGCTCTTGCACCTAAGCCAAGATGGCATACACCGACGACGCTGTCCAGGCAAAGCTGTCGGCCCTCAATGAGACGCAGGAGGGCATCGTCACTGTCGCCCAATGGATTATGTTCCATAGGTACCGCGTGCACGCACGATCCTCGCACAACTCCCCGCTCACCGATGCTCACAGGCGCCATGCCGACCGGACCGCACAGCTGTGGATGCAGCGCCTGAAGGACTCCGCCCCGAACAAGCGCCTCAGCTTGATCTACCTTGCCAACGGTATACTCCGAGACCACGTCATAACGGCCGCCATCTGACTATTCGCAGAGGTTGTTCAGCAGTCCAAGGCACGTAAGAAGACCGAGTTTGTCGCCGCTTTCTCGCCGGTCAGTATTCGCATTCGCAGTGCACCCGACCCCAGCTAACACCTGGCAGATCATCGCCGAGTCGACCTCTGTCGCCTACAAGGGAGCTCCTTACGACATCCAACAGAAGTTGCGGCGCGTCATTGAGGTTTGGCGTCAGAGGGTCATCTTCGATCCTCCCGTCCAGGACCAGATTGAAAGGAACTTGGACGGTTCAGTCACCCTACCGAAAGCTATACCAAAACACCGACTGACATATGACTTTAGAACTCGACAAGACCCGCGGTCCCGGCAAGAAGGCCACTCTTGGTGGTTCTCTCTTCTCGAGTGGCTCCTCCGTCCCGCAAGAGCTCCAGCCTCTGGTGCCCCTCCAGACCTCCCTTACCAAGACGGACAATGCCTCCAAGTCCAGCGTGACACACGCCTACAATGAATACGACAAGTTGATCGACCCGGCCAACCCCGTGCCGACCCCGCCCGTCCACGCTGCTCGCCTGTCACAAGTCCTCAAGAACTTAGCGAGCGCCGAGAGCGCCGTCGCCGAGAGCATAAAGTCGCGCCGGGAGCTGATCACAGCCATGGAGAAGATGCTTGAGGGCCACAAAGCAACGCTCGCCAAGGACGATGCCGCGCACCAGGAGCTGGGCACACGCCGCGCCGGCATCGAGGCCAAGAAGCGCGAGGTCGAGGACGCCATCATGCGCGGCCTGTCGACCGAGCCGCAGCCGTCGGTCCCTGCCGCCAACGATCCACGCCGCCGCCCCGTCGCCGTGGCGGCTGACGGCAACAACGGCCTGGACGAGCCTCAGCGGCCGGACGTTGAGGGCCTGACGCCCCCGCCCATCGAGTCCATCACCCCCGTCGGCACGCCACCGCCCGCCTTCGCGCTGCCCACGACGACCGGCGCGACGGCCGGCTTCGCCCCTGAGCAGCCGCCCAGCCACGATGAACCGGCTCCTGGACCCAGCGCCCTCGAGGCCCTCGCCGCCGCCAGCATTCTGCCGCAAAAGACCCAGCGCGACGACAGCGACCAGGCCAACGGCTACGACGACGGTAGCAGCGGCTATCCCGGCGCTGCCAAGAAGAGAAGAGTCGGAAGCGGGGCGGGAGGAGGTGTCGCGGAGCAGGACTTTGCCGAGTTCGCAACGGGCGATGCCTACGACGGCATCGACGCCGATGTCGCCGACATGCTGAGGAGGGACTAGGCTTGCGAAAGAGGGAGGGCCAAGAGAGACAGCACAAGAATTTGCTCGAAGTAAAGGGGGATGGAGTTCGACTACAGACGAGCAAGCGGGTGAACGGAGAGAATCAGGCAAGCAACCGAAACTCAGGGGATCTCTGGACGACGGTGATAGGGAACTTTGTTTCGGCAATTCATTGCCGACATAGAATGGGAAAACAAAAAAAGAGATTAAGTCCAACGACTAACACACAAAACAAACACCAAATTTAAGCGCGCTAAACGCTCCAACCGAAAATCTTTAACCAACCGGAGATCATTCGGCACTTCTTTTAGCGCGGCTTCAGGTCGAGTCGTGTTGCTTTGGGGGCGGTGGGGGCCAATACTCTTCTGCCCCTCCGCCGATGACGATGATGACGATGAATTCGATTATCGTGAGGCGAGAAGAGGAGGCGAGAAAAAAGGGGGGAGATGATGAGGCCTCCCTTACCTTGCCAAGGGGGCTGTAGGCCGCTAGCAGACGAACTCTCGAGATGGGGTCGAGCAAGCTTGTATCTTGTTCTGTATCATGTACTGAGCGGGCCAAATTTCCATTTGCTAGTTCCATCACTTTACTCTCACCTCGTTCAGGGGCATGGCAGTTGCCTTCTTTCCTGCGCCACCATTTAAGTCCGACTTCAGTGCCCGCGCACCTCTTCTGGGGGTGGCTGAGGCGGACTGCCTTTGCTCCTGGCATTACGCATTGGTGCTGTCGACGTCATCTTGGGATGCTGGCCAGTAGACAATTTGAAATAGCCACGGATTGGGGATCAGCAGCCGGCAAGAGTAGCCGACAGCTGGGGCGCCAGAAAGTACCATGTAACCGTTAACACGTCATTCTTCTCTGCATCGGTAAGTACGCGGTGGAGCCTGGCGCAAAAAGCAAGGGAGGATGGTATGGAACTGTTGCGAAATAGGGAGTGGCGATAGTCGCCACACACAAAAACGCAGCCCTCATCCCACCAACTTGGAAGCGAAAAAAAGGCATTGAGGGAATTTGGCGAGTGTAGGGAGTAGCGAGAATCGCCACTTTACCAGCGCCATGGAAACGAAACGGTAGTGGCGTGTTGGTCACAATAAGGAAAGCATTCTTGCGGAGAACACCGGAAAAGACTCTCGCCTGCGGAGGTGGTAACATCTCTAAGAGCATTCCAAATTTGGTTCTTCCAAAGTGATGTATTAATGCTTTTGAATTTTTTTTTATGTTACTTCTTTGCTTTTTTTTTTTTTACACGCTTCAGATATGCTATCATAATGTCCACAGAATATAGACATTCCATAATGCCATGATTTAGACAGCGGAAACATTGGCCCCGTGGTAAGCTGTGCAAGCTATGCAACATGCTGGCTTCGAGCCAAAGGGTAGTTGCCAATATCAGGGAACAGAAGGTGTTCTACCACCCGTCAATTATCATCTAAGCCTCAAAGTCTCATTCTTCTTTTGCTTCTTGCCAATCATCTTTTCAATCAAGTCGGACGACGTAAAGCCGTGTTTCCAGGCTCGATATTTGAGCCACTCCGCATCATCAAAGGGAGGGCGAAATGCATTGTGCCGCTATCCCTTCAGAATATTGTGCCGACATTCCGGGCTCCGGCACCCACTCTCCGGACCTAGCTCCATATAGGACGCATACGGCCCGTTCTGGCGAAGTTCGCGAGCATATGTAACACATCGTTGATGCATAGTGACCTCCCAATGCGCGTCGACGGTTGCCGGTTTGGTGCTGTTAATGCATCCCTATTTCAATCGATTATTCACAAAACCCCTAGCCGCACCATCCACTATCCAAGGAGTACATGTGGATTATTGGCACGAAGACACTTGCAAAGTACAGCATGTGAAAGTCGAGGACCGTGTTACGAAAGATCGTCACGAGCGTTTGTCAGGAGGATCGAATCGCCTCGTGTGCTCTGTGTTTGTAACAGCTTGCCTTGCTGAGTCGTAGGGTGTCAGTGGCCATGGAATTCGCCGGGATGAGCGTAGGAATTAAGTCGAATCCGTCAAGCGTATGAAGCCAGTGCTCGTCAAGCCACGTCGACGAAGAGGCTCTGTTGTTTGACGAGATTAGCGTGGCGGTGTAATGACGGAGGATTGATGCGGAGCGAGTTTGATTTGAAGGAGATGATCAGGAGTACTGTCCGGGGAAGTGCAGAGCGAGGCGTAGGAGCTCGAGCTCTGTGTGGCGCAACATCGGCGAAAAAGCAAAAATCGCTATGCGCACGGACGTACAATATACGCGACCGGAACGGGAAGGCAATGATGAGTGGGTGTGGGTAATATGAGCCAATGGGTCATCAAGTTGGTGCGCGTGAAGGGCGGCGGGTGGGAGATGGTCGGTCTTTCCTGCTTAGGAGACATGTCTCATCTCCTGGTGTCGCGAAGTACCAGCCTCCGTTCAGCAACCCCCGCTCCGTCTCGCGCCATTGCTCAAGTTTCCCGCCCCTGGCGACCTTGGGATCGAGGTCGCCCAGCCGTGATTCAACGCGCCGACTGTCCCAGTGGACTTGGACGTAGAGCGAGCAGTCGCGAAGCGTCATCGCCAGGAGGAAATCGTCGTCGGGTGGGTTTCCTTTGTAGCTTAGGATGCCACGTGGGTCCAACATTCTTTGCAAATTGCGCAGGCCCTCAAGAACGCGGTATCCTTCTCCTTTCGTGCCATCGGGCTTTTTCTGGAAATGGTCGTGCAGAATAGCAATGAGATCCTCCCGTGATTTCGGGGCGGGGCGCTGGAGAGGAAATGTCGAGCTGCGACGTGTCTTCTGAGGCTGCAGCCACGTCGGTCTGCAGCCTACGTAATTCTCGTGGTTGTCAATTAGCATCTCAATGGCGTCCTTGACGAGGGAGGGCTCCCCGGTAGCGAGCGACAGGGGGCACTGGACGCCGTGGGTTTTGGACTCCTTCTTGCCCTCGCTCATGCGCTTGGCGCGCAGCGCGCAGGTGCGGCAGCGGGTTGCGCCCTCGGGAGCATGGGGCGACTGCCAAAGCCACTTTGGCTTGAACTCCAGCGTCACGCTCTTTTGCGGGTCGTCGCTCTCCATGTCCCGCAGCACCAGAGCCTTGTCGGTTGCGTGCAAAGAGGTGCCGTGGCGGTTCGCATCACGCTTGCCCGTCTTTTCCTGGAGACGCAGCTCGCGGTTGCACTGGTCGATGATGTCGTTGCCAATGTCAATGAGGTCCTGCTCGACCAGATGGCGCGGGGGGATCCACTCGGCGACGGTGTTGATGTAGAAGTTGTAGGTGGTCTCGTCGTCCTGATAGAAGGGCATCTCCTTCTTCAGGCGCAGCAGGGTGTCGCCGGCGCTGGTCAGGTTGTGCTGGTTGACGGCGCGGATGAAGTCGTGGGTGCGCTGGACGTGGCCGTTGTCGGCGTAGGCGCCGAGCAGCTCGCGGCGTTTCTTGCGCATCTCGCAATTGTAGCGGCGCTGCTTGCACGGGTCGTCGCTGTGGCACCAGTCGGGCTCGAGGGCGCCATAGCTGTCGGCGTTGCGCACGTCGAGTTTGGGCTCGTCGGAACAGGCGTCGCGAGAGGAATCCAGCGCCGCGATCCTAAAGATAACGTTCGCGTTGCCCTGGGCGAGTCAGCGGGGTCGTGGTGGCGTGCCTGTCTGCACCGTCCTTACTTCCGTGCGGAACCTGAGTTCGACGTCCATCGGGCTGAGAGAAGCTGGTAGAACTGAAGACATACGAGGCGGCTGCCGCGCGAGTTTGGCGCGGATCACCATGGTCTGCGTGGCCGGGGTGGAGCGGTGGGGTTGTGGTAGTGATGCTGTTCTGTGGGCGGCCTTGCAGAGCTGCACATGGTGCTGGGTATTGGGGGAGGGACGGGTGGTGTGACGGATTTTGGGGCGCGGGAGGCAGGCGCGATGGTGTCGGCGGCCGGAGCAGCAAGGAATGTGGTTGAAGAGGCAGAGAATTGGCACGGCGTGTTTTGACATCTGTGCGGACGCCTTTCATGGGTAAGCCCTGTGGAATGGGGATCACCCACATAGCTCTTGCGTCAGACCCGAGCAAGGATCACGCACCTCCTAAATTTAGGCAGCTCGCACGTTCAAGCCACCATCTACCGCCCTACCTATAAAACCGCCCAACCACGCGCCATGCCTTCTCCTGACCTCTCCGCGCTGCCCACGCCGCCCGCCTGCACGGCCGACTTCTGCCTCATCCCGCTCGGCACCCCGACCGCCTCTGTGTCGCGCGAGGTCGCCGAGGTCCAGCGCCTGCTGCAGCGCTCCGGGCTCCACTACAGCATGCACTCTGCCGGCACTACCCTCGGTGAGTCCGCCCAGGTGGGAGTGAGGCTGTGACGCTCATTGCTGCACGCAGAGGGCTCGTGGGACGACGTCATGCGCGTCATCGGTCAGGCGCACGCCTTACTGCACGGCAACGGCATCGTTCGCATCCAGTCCGACATTCGTGTTGGATCCCGTACGGACAAGAAGCAGTCGTTTGAGGACAAGGTCGCCGCCGTCGAGAAGCTGCTTGCTGCCGACCAGGAGTAGGTGGGAGGACTGCGAGGGAGAGGGACACGCTCTGCCGACTTCCGAGCAGGAGCCCGCACTGCCGCCTGCGGCTGACCTTGGCGCCCGCTGAATCAGGAGGCCAATCTCCCACATGCAGGGCTGTGGAGAAACCAGCCACGCCGCATAGGGAGGCCACGAGGCGGCAGGCCATCACGTGTAGGTGGCTAAGCAGATCGACGAATACGATTCGGAAATGCCGCTGAACCAGCTTCTCCATGCGCCGTGCTCTTGCCCATGTGGGGTGATTCCCGCATCTTCCCGTACTTCGTTTCCACCGGTCCGGGTCATTCGCTGCGGCTCAAATCATGTGGCTGGCATCCATGCCGAACATGTCGAAAGGCAACCTGTCGGGGAGGGAAATTAAACGGACTCGAGCTGCGAGCAAACCAACGTCAGCCAACACCTCAGCACGACGCCTGATTGCGGGCATGCGGACAAGCTAAAGGGGAGGCTAATTGTGAGTGGCAGATGCCGCTTGGACGGCTACATGCACGTTGGGTCAAGCTTCCACTTCAAGACGCGCAGCTCTTGGCCTGAGAATTATCCCCTATTCCATATCGACTGATGGTGCTCTTTTGCCCTGGTTCTGCGTGTCAGATAGAAGGCCTTGTGGCCACTTCGAGTTGAAAGGATTGGAGCATCTTGCAGCATGAGGTTGCTTTGCTAACGTGGAAAGGAGCAAGCCTCCGTTGCTGACGCAGCCAACGCGGCCACGCGCCGTTGCACACGTGTAGCTAAGGGGTTTCGTATGTCACACCGCATAGAGCAACGTCTGGTAACTGCGCGCGCGGTTTTGACTTCACTGAGCAAGAGCAGTGAATAGAAGTAGAGGCGTGCGGACGCACGCTCACTCACTTCACCTTCTTCGAAGCTTCCATGGCATGCTGGCCTCCATGTGGCACTCGGCAGGCGCGCTGTTCCATGGTTGTTCTAGAACCACATCATCCCTGCTGCAGGGGCGCCCAGTGATCCGGAACGCCGTTTCAAAGGCTGCGGCTTCTATCCGAAACCATGTCCCACTTTAAATCCAGCGCGTCCTCACCCCGCTGCGTCTTTGACAGAGTTTGCTCCTTGCAGCGCATGTGACTAGCCTTCTAGACCAATCCACAACCTTTCCGCGTCCATCCCACAGCAGCGCGCTACGGGCGCTGTTCGACATCCTCCGCATTTTCTCCGCCGGAAGCCATTCCGGAAGCTGCCGCAAAAGCACGCAACCGAGACTTGACCTTGTCCACGTGCTATGCCACCCGCCTTGAGAAATTCGCACTTTGACATGCGGGCAGTTACTTGTGAGTGCGTGAATCCCCTGCTCACAGGACACAAACAAGACCAGACAAATAGCAGAGCTTTGGGGCTATGTATCGGTCCCGCTGCGGATGAACACTTCTCTCTATCAGTTACTGCAGCTTCTCTTCTCGAGTTTGACTTACTGCAAAGTGCTTGTACGATCCGTCCATATGTGAATAATAAGTGCACTTGGTGAACGCAAATGAACTTCGTAGTCCGTGCGCTGTCGAATTGCAACTCCCTCGCAGCGCGCATCACAGCGTGCCTGATTGTATGCTGACCGTGAAATCTGCATCTCTCTAATCCGAAGTATTCATTTCGCTAAAGCAGAAACCAATTTTACCAATATAGTCCCTTGCTAATCCTTTTTTCTTAGAGAAATAGTCCTATACTTGACTATTTTCGAAAGGCACTGGTAATGAGGACTCGATAGAAGGCAAACCAGAACTTATTTCGACTATCAAACTTATCTACATAGGAAAGTCGAATGCTTTGCATGTGCTACAGCAGTGTTCAAATTACACAACTGTATATTTCTGACCAGTACCCTCAAAAAGACCCATAGTAGAATGAGTAATACTGAGGAACTGATTTCCTAATAGAGCCTACACTTCGACAGACAGGCAGATCCTCCGCCGCCAGCTCATTAAGCAACAACTAAGGCCAAGCGCTGCGTCTTTGGTTCTAAAACGATTGTATTCCTGAGGCACCAGTGTACCTGAGTTCATGAGAAGACCCTGCTGGGGATTTTAATATTCGTTCGAACATTGCGGCTTCTATTTCCGATTTCAATCCAACAATTCAACATTTACGACACAAGACGGCCCATGCCACGTAAACAACTCCAAACAAAGTCTCTCTCCTTCATAACCAGCAACAGCCACATTACTTGTCGAACAGATCGCTTTCTACACTTTCTGAAGGCGGCCTGCAGGCCCTCTTCCGTTCGCTTTTGCTCTTTCCACGCTTTGCCCAAACCTTTACGAATTCCAACAGCAAACAACTCTCGAGAGCCAAAGATGTCTCGACCATTTCAAGCTCCTGCAACAGAGAATCGCCTTCGCCTTCCACGATGGATTCCCACTGTGGAGGAACGTGAGAACATAGCTCAAGAAAAACTCGCCCAATCCACCGCCGTACTAGCCAAATCGACAAACACAAGTTCAGAGACACAGAACTTACCCGCAGTATACGGACGTCCGCGGTTGGCCTCTCTGCGGCAAGGTAACAAAGACGAGTTTAAGTTCAGTCCCACCAAGCCACGACCATCAGAAATGCCTGCAGCAGTCGTGGAGCAGCTGAGTGGCGCCTCCACAACCTCCAGCACCACTCCCGTTTTCACCCCTTCGACGAAAGAGTCACACGCCTCCAAGCCTCCCATACGCCCCTCACAGTTGCCAAATCGACCCACAACGGCAGCCGTATCCAAAGCACCACAACCACCACAACAACAAACAACGACGCTAGCGCCCAAGCGACAGAGGAAGCCACCCCGCCCTCGCTGGTTCCCTCCTGTCCAATCTTCCATCTCTACTCTTACTCCACCCGCCACTACTACCCAGCCCCTCCTCCTCCCATACTCCTTTCGCCCCACCGGCTCCACGATGAGATCATCCAGGCCTCCGCAACGTCCCACGCTCATCATGTCCCGCTCTCGGCGGTACCTGAGAGCCGAGCCCGCCACCACCGTTATCAACACCACCACTACCAGCAACGATGACGACGAGAATGCGGACGGCGCCGACAGCGAAGCTAGCGCCAACACGACATTCTCGCGGCGTCTGCGGCGGCGGGCCAGAGCAGAGCGGGACTTGCGCGAGGATTGGGTGGACGTGGGGGAGGCGTACGGGCATGCGCGGCGCAGGGCGGTGGCAGATAGGAGTCCGGCGGTCGACAGTGGCGGTAGCGACGTCGAGGGCAGGCAGTGGGAGGAGTTGGATAAAGAGAAAGAGCTGGAAGTCAGCTCATTCGAGGAGGAGAAGGAAAGGAAGAGAATGAAAAAGGAGTGGAGAGCGGAGAGGAGAAGAAGGATTTGGGAGGATGAGGATGGGCTTGAGGAGGACGAGGAGGATAGTGATGGCAAGGAAGGGGACGAGGAGATTGATGAGTGGGAGGAGGTCGAGAAGGATGAAGCGAGGCAGCTGAAACCTTCATTGTCCGCACTGAAGGTCATGGATCAAGTGTTCAAGACTTTGTCGAAGCTTTGAGCAAATTGAGAGGAGAGGGATGGATGTGAACCGTAGCCGGAAAGAGTGGACTGAAAAAGCAAATTGTAATGTATAAGGGATAGTAGCTCTCTCTCTCTCTCAGTCCCACCTACTCCTAGTCGGCAGCAAGCAGCTTTCGACGGCGGCGACCTTGTCCTCATAAGGCTGCTTCTTGTCCGTACGGGAACCAACACGAATGTCGGACTGGATGCGAACGATGCCGTTGCCGTGCAGTAAGGCGTGCGCCTGACCGATGACGCGCACCTACGTGGGTGATTTCATTGCGCCATCTATCTCCCCGCTGAGCCTTGATTGGGACCACTACTTTCATCCCTAGTCCCGATTTTTCTGTGGCTTGCCAGCCCCGGAGTGAATTCAGGAGCATCTAGCTCCGATATCGATGTACGTCCCTCGTTTGTGTCCTGGGCTTGAGCAAACCCGGACTCCTCATACTCCCAACTACCACTCTCAAGGTCCCTCTCAATCGCCCACACTGCGCCCATGTTGGTCTCACCATCTCCTGGAAAACGTGATGATTGCCCTTCACCAACGGCATGCTGAACCTGCTGCAGTACATCCCACCTCAACCTTTTCGCCCACCACGCTCCGAGGCGATCTGTTGGTCCTCTGACCAACTGTCTTGGGTCTATCAAAGGCTTGCCAGCCGCCTCAACCCATAACTGGTTCGCAGCCTGGATCATCTCCAGAATGGAGTAAGGGACTTTCGCAGCAGAGCGGCGATTGTAGGCACGAACACTCCGGCCACGTCCGAAGAGATGGCTTAGTTGCAAACACAGCTCCCATGCCACGACCTTGGAACTGACGTACACCCCGCGCGCGCGAAGAGCCACACAAAGTCGGAGTCCCTGCGCCCAGTAGTGTGGTGGCTTCTTGCTGTTGTCGGAATCGGCCGGGCTCGGAAGGACGAAAGCACGGCGTACGCCCCACGCGATGAATGCGCAGAGTTGCTGGTTCGTGAAAATCTGACGGAGAGGATGAAGTGGGTTGGTCGGCTTGAGGGCACGTTGGAGGATTGGTACAGAATCTTCTTGCTTGCGTTGAAGCACGTTCTGGAGGGTTCTTGGGCTGGTAGAGAATCTGTGCGGAGAGTACCAGTCGGCCAGCCAGAGCGCGAGTTTGGCGACGTCTGCGAAGCGTTCCGTCATCCCGTAGCGCTTAAAGGCCTCGATCCAGCGCTCAGGCCCCACTTGGCCGCCTGAGGTAAGCGTGTTGCGCCAAATGTTTACAATCAACGTGGTATCGTCGTGGTCAAGGGCACCGGAAACAGGCGCGTTCCCTTTAGATCTTGGACGAAGCTGGTAGACTTGAAGCGCACTCAGAGATCCTTCTGTCAATGAGATGCTCTGTGACACCATGTCATCAAGAATCTTGCAGAGCATACGTATGTGCCGCAAAGAGGAAAGCTTTTGTACCAGAATGTTCCATTGTTCCCTGACTGGATCTTCGTGGAAGACGGTCAAAACAGCCAAGGTCCTGTGTACCTCGTCCCAAGCCCCTCTTTCGATGAAAGTACTAAGCAGCTTACGCTGCAAATCATGGTCCTCAAAAGCATCTGGGTGCTGATCTGTCGTGATCAAAGATTGGATGAGATCTTCTCGGCCAGTATCAGCAAATCTCCGGAGAGCCTGAGAGTAGACGGCGTTGCCAATAGAGACTCCTGCTTCATTCAATCTCTGAATGTAGTCAGATATCTTCTCAGGATCTACCGTTCTCGAAGCCATTTCACGTAGCGCTAATGGCCCAACCTCGTCAACTCCGAACATACCCAACCCGCGAATGACGACGTCTATTGAGAAAGCTTTGGTAGCAAAAATCCGGGCGCAAAAGTGATCGTCCAGACGCTTCGGCTCAACTCCATGAACTTCTCCAAGGACTCTGTTCATGGATTCCCTAGAAAAACGTATGGTTTCCTGGCCCCGAGGGTCAGCAGTAGTGCTCTGCTTGGTGCTCTGCGCTTGTCCAACCCCCAGCAAAAGTTCCCGGAATGTAAGCTCCAGGGCAGAGTCTACGTGTGTTCCAGTTGGGAGGTCGTTCATCTTGATCAACCAGTTGTGACATCGCAGCGCTCTATACCACTGGTGCTTGCTACAAAGAGTAGGAATGAGTACATCGTACACATTACGTTCGTGATTGCGAACGTAAATGTAGCTAAAGGCCTCCATGGATTTTTTAGAGTGGACACTGGAGGCAAGTCGACGCATTGCACCATCTTCAGGAGGGAAGGCTGAGAACAGCTTGTGATGCCACTTGTGAGCGTCCATGAACCTCGTTGATTTGCTTTCGTCGAAGCAGCGACGAATGACGACCTCGTACAGCGGCTTATAGAAAAAGCCGGTCCGGCTCTTGAGATCCTCCGCATAAGCAACCGCATCAGGAAGCGTTTGATTATCAGTAAGGAAAATAACCCAGAAGGATTGGGCGGTAGGGCCAGTCGTTGGCAAATCCAGGTTGTTTTGTCTCAGCTCTTTCCAGACGGCCTGAACTCCGTCACTTCCCTGCAACCTTTGCTTAAAATGTAAGGTCCGTAGCCACTTGTCGATATAGGTATTGGCTCCATCCTTAGTGTCTTCATCATGTAGCCCCGAGACTGAAGTCGGGTCGAGGGCATTGGTCCCGGGAACCGGGGGGAATCCATGCTCGGTTTCTTCCGCGAAAGTCCTCGAAAATGCGTATGTGCGATCCGCATGCCCTTGTTGTCCGGGCGAAACCTTTGAAGGTAGTTGACAGTGCGCGCGCGCAACGGAGGCGAACGAGAGCTCTTTTTCGGTTATGAGGCGTCGAAGAATCCGCAATGTCGTGGGTCGGGCGAGCAGCCGGTGCAATGCTTTACGCATTGCCTGATAACGTTGGGGGCTACGAAGAGTCCCTCCGACATGGCATCGGAAGGGTAGACAATGGCGCAAATAGCGGCAGGGGAAGAGACGGGTTGTGGTTTTGATGGACAAATCCGCGCCAAGGTATTGGATGCCTCGGCATCGGGCCGAAGATTAATCCGCGCTCCGGGCTTGGCGCGCTTCGCGATCAGTCGATACAACGACTCTGCCATCTCCAAGCTCACAGCCCATCCAATTGCATCCTCTCCGCTCTTCCGCTCCCACCAACTCGATCAACATGGCCGGGTGAGTTGTCCCGCTGCTCCCCAGTGGTCCCGAAGCGCGCGCGCCCGCTGCCCGCTGCGCCCACGCGACCCGGCTGAGCTTGGTGACCCTTTCCGTATGCCCGCAGCTTGCTAATTCCGGTGCAGCTTCGTCAACCGCGAGAACCGCGTTCCCTATTATCAGCGCCTCTTCCAGAAGCACGACGGTATCAGGCAGTGGCAGAAGGTGAGCTCCACCGGAAACCCCCGTTGAAGACCGCCGAACTGTACCCCACGCCGAATTCTACGTCATCCCGCATACCTTAAATCACAACATATGGAGGGCTCGGGGTTACCTTTTTTTTTTTTTTTTTTGTTTC
>RHKH01000012.1:111759-133946 GCA_009829795.1 Lasiodiplodia gonubiensis
CATGCTCTGGGGTGGCTTCGCCGCTAGCATGTACATGATGTGCCGCCAGGTTCTGGTACGTCGGTTCGTTTGTGGTCTGCGGGGCAACTCTAATGATATATTATAGGGCAAGAAGACTTGGTACTAAATCAGCGTCAATCTGCGGCCGGGATCATCGGGTGGTTAGCCTTGCGCATCCGCGCTTGTACAGTCTAGACAATCGATCCCTACAACTCTATCCTCGTTCGCACTCGAAGAGGGAACACTAAACACTTGATCTCGCTCTTATACGCTCAACCAAATAGGACTGTCGGGATCTGCTGGAAGGCCATTGATGCTCCAGGCTTGCTAACATTGGTTGATTGAGCTGCTTTACAGTTGCATTTTCCTTTTAGTCTTCATTTGATCCGTTCATTGGCAGTGCTCCGTCGCGGCTAACGGTGGTTTTCGGTGCTACTGACAAGGATGTGCGAACTCGCTATTGACCATTTCAAATGAGGCTACTCTTCAACAGCATGGCCTTCACTGCAATTGGCATACAAGCGGAGTGTCGCGGCACACCACAAAAACCTAGATCATGCAGAATTCGGGCGTATCTGGCTGCAAATCGGTTGTTCCAATTCACAACTCTAGTCTTTGCGGCTCCGGACCCCTTATACAAATATAGGGGTTGCAACTGATTCAATCCAGCTCACCGTCCCTCGTCACACTGTCAAGACCTGAACCTGCAGGTAGCGACATCCTATGTGAATCTCAGGTGTGCCCAGGAAAGCAATCTGCTGTATTTGCATCCTGTGGACACGCCCCAATTGCAGAACCCTCCTAATGGCGCATCACGGGTATGGCGTGATGCAAAACCGACGCTTCTAGGATTTCGCTGAGAAGTCACCTGGTTTGCAGCCATGTATTCCAGAGGTCAGAGCAGATCGGTCTCGGCATCTAGGGGACTGAAGGCGGACGTATGCAATGGAAAGGCTGACGAGATGAGGCAATGCCATCTGTGTAGAAAAAAAGTACATTGTTCTTGTAAGCGCATCTTCGAAATGGTCATGCTTTGAGTCACGGGCTTACTCGTTAAATGCGTCGCTTGAATAATCCACGAATGGTAGTCACCCCACAGGATTCCAGAACACCTCTATCAGGCCATGGCCGGGAGACTGAAGGATCACGCCCTTGTTGTCTTCACTCGAGGTCGTGGTATCTGCCTCTTCTCTCACGGTTATCACCCGTTCGCCTTCTCGGTTTTGTGCGCCGCAACGCGTTAGCAGTCGACGTGTTCTGAGATCTTTCACCGGCTACCCCGGGTGGCGCTAGCTGTGGCCCCGTAGATTGGTCGTGACGGGTCGTTGGACGCGAGAGCCTCACCGGCCACATGGTTGTTCGAGACCAGTCCGGCAGCGACAGGGATTGGTGCTTCGGTCACGATGACAGGAATGAAGGCCACTTCCATCCAGCTCGCATTTACCACGAAGGAGCAGGGAAATCAGGCACGGCGAAACGTCGCTGAGGTCATCGACAGGATTTCTCCGTGCTTTGCGCCGGCAGTGCCTTGAGCGGGAGCGGCACACAAAGTGGAACCAGGCTGTTGGGCGTCAGCATCCTTGCCAAGGTGCCACGCCCACGCTCCGAAGCCACGCACTTGGCACGCCCCCCATGGTCAAACAAGAAAACTGGAGAACTGGAGACCCAGAGATACGCTCCGGATCTCCAGTGGGCGCGTGCCGTCGCGAGTATCTTAAAATTTTCACACACGGGGCTCCGCAATGGCAAGCAGGATGCGGGCTGGCACAACAAGGCCGGCCGAAAAGTGCCGACGGCTTCGCAGGCAGCTGACGTAGGATCGCCACGGCGCAAATTCGAAGGAGGTCGGCGCGACAGCATCGTGAAGGGCAGAAAAGCAGGGTTCCACGGAGGCGTTGCATTCCTTGGGAAGGAGTGGGCCGAGCACGAGTCTGGGCTTCGTACAGCTTCACCGCTTTTGGATATGAGCCCGGTAAATGTCGGGATTGCGTTTCCATGCGGCGCAACAGCGGCAACACCAGCAGCCTTTTTCGTTTCAAGCGCGGCGTGCTTTTGGCAAGGCGGGGGAAGGTCAAGAGAGGGACTTTTGCGCAGAAAATGTCTCACGACGTCATACGACTGAGTACTCCAAGAGGCACTTCCCCAGGATTTCTTCTCCGGATTCCGCAGTCGCGCGTAGGTCACGTGCGCCGCAGCGTCGACGACAGTGAGCAGTTCTGGCGAAACGGGGAGCATTCGAAGGGATCTGGTCCGTTTCGAGGCGGCAGCAGAGGCAGAAGGGCACGGATTGGGCGGCTTCGGGGCTCAGCATGGCCCCGAGCGCGGTTGGTTCGATTAAGGTTCTGGAAAAGGCGGCGGCCAAGGGATGGCTGCGGGAAAGGCTGCTTGGCGGGACGCGTGCGGGAGATCTGTACGGGTAAGGCTGAGCATCGTGAGTTTATCCAGAGGGCGAGGGAAGCAATTCGCGTTGTTGTTCGTCCGGATAATTTGGGCAGGCTCATGATCTCCAGGCTCGCAGGTTGATTCCCGTGGGGAGGCGAAGCGCGGAGGCCCCCCTTTACTCCGCGCCCGCATTTTCTCCGACGACGTGCCACGGCCCACGGGGAGCTGACCGCGGAGCAGAGTGGGTCTGGAGTCCGGGACTCGCGTCGAAAAAAGCGTCCAGCGCCGGCAATTGCCATCCACGACGTCGCCCGCGCCCTTCACGCCACGATAATTGCGCGCACTCCTTCAGGCCGCGATGTGGGCCGCGCGACACATGCGACCGTTTGCCGCCCAGGCCCAAGCGCCCGAACAAGCAGTGCATAAGCGTGCGCAAGAGTCAGTCAAGCAGCAGCTCCCGCCCTTGGCTGACGACGTCGCGAGCGCAGCGCGACTCAACAAATCCATGTTTCGCCGGGCGGGAGTTGGGTCGGCAACGGCGCAGAAGCCGACCACCAACGGGCGCGGGTGGCATGCGCCGACCTTTCCTAGGCGGGCTGGAGGCGTTGAGTGCCATCAGCCGCCGACATCACGCTACGGTTGGCTCATTGGGCGCCCAGAGCCGCAGTCAGAAACGGAGCACCCCTCCAACACGCCCATCTGCTCCGGGGCTAACCCCCAGAACTGGGCCTCCAGTGCCTGCAATTCGGCCCGGCGTTCAGCGAACGACGGGGCACTCCAGTCCTCCGCAGTCCGACCAGCGGGGCCCGGGGTGTCACCAGTTTCTGCAGTCAAGGGCGAGGCGATCAGAGCCCGCCGCCCATAAAGCCCTCCCCAATCCGCAATTGTCGGCGCTTCCTCCTGCCTCATTCACTCCTCTGCCTTCCTGCGCCTGCTGTCCCCGGCAGGTTCTGTTTCTTCTTCCCCTGCCTCTCTCGATCCGGCAACTCTTTCCACCATGTCCGAGATCACACCCGAGGACAAGACCACCGACGCCTCCCACGTGGAGAAGCACGCGCCCACCAACCAGGAGTTGATCGAGGAGGCTGTCCGCACGGGCAGTGTTCCCCAGGTCAAGAGTGAGGCCGATGCCATTGCTATCGCCAAGAACGGGAGCTGGGAGGTCGACGCCCTGATCCGCCAATTGGAGGACGACCACAAGGCCGAGGGTTACAAGAAGGGCGTCTTCGATCTCGAGTTCAAGAACCCGAAGCATTTCACATGGCTGCTGGTCACTTTCGCTTCCATGGGTGGTCTGCTCTCGGGCCTTGACCAGTCCCTGATCTCCGGCGCGAACCTGTTCCTGCCCGAGGATCTGGGTCTGACCGACTCGCAGAACAGCTTGGTCAACGCCGGCATGCCGCTTGGCGCCGTCGCCGGTGCTCTGCTGCTGTCGCCCTCCAACGAATGGTTCGGCCGTCGCTGGTCCATCATCATCTCATGCGTCTTCTACACCATTGGTGGCGCGCTTTGCGCCGGTTCCATGAACTTCGCCATGATCGTCGTCGCCCGTCTGCTGCTCGGCGTCGGTGTTGGTCTCGAGGGCGGCACCGTCCCAGTCTACGTCGCTGAGACTGTGGAGAGGAGACTCCGTGGAAACATGGTCTCCCTTTACCAGTTCAACATTGCTCTTGGCGAAGTCTTGGGTTACGTTGTCGCCGCCATCTTCCTGAAGGTCCCTGGCAACTGGCGCTACATCCTGGGTTCATCCCTTGTTTTCTCCACCATCATGCTTATTGGGTAAGCCGCCATTTTACCCTTGACCATGGTACCCATCTAACACTGCAACAGTATGCTCTTCATGCCCGAGTCTCCCCGTTTCTACATGCACAAGGGTGAAACCCTGAAGGCCTTCAAGGTCTGGAAGCGCATCCGTGGCCTCGACACTGCCGACTCTCGCGAGGAGTTCTTCGTCATGAAGGCTTCGCAGGAGCAGGAGGACGCCGAGGTCGCCGCCGGTGCCAGCAACAGGCGCTTCCCCTGGCTCGACTTCATCACTGTGCCCCGTGCCCGCCGTGCCATCATCTACGCCAACATCATGATCTTCCTCGGCCAGTTCACTGGTATCAATGCAATCATGTACTACATGTCCATTCTGATGAGCGACATCGGTTTCGACAAGATCCAGGCCAACTACATGTCTCTCGTCGGTGGTGGTTCGCTCCTGCTCGGCACCATCCCTGCCGTTTTGTACATGGAACGCTGCGGTCGCCGTTTCTGGGCCATTGCTATGCTTCCCGGCTTCTTCATCGGTCTTATTCTCTGCGGTGTCTCCGAGTATGCCGGTAGCGTCACGAACCAGCAGGCTGTGTACCTCACTGGTATCATCATTTACCAGGGCTTCTTCGGCTCGTACGCCACGCTCACCTGGGTAAGTTCTTGACTTCGAATTATTTTCCAACCCACGAAAAACTAACATTTCGAAAAGGTGGTCCCTAGCGAAGCTTACCCTACGTACCTCCGCTCCTACGGCATGACCACCTCCGACGGCTGGCTCTTCCTGTCGTCCTTCATCGTCACGTACAACTTCGACCGCATGAAGAACGCCATGACCCGCATCGGTCTCACCCTTGGCTTCTACGGTGGTATCGCCGTCTTGGGTTGGTTCTACCAGCTGTTCTTCATGCCCGAGACCAAGGACAAGACGCTCGAGGAGATCGACCTCATCTTCCAGAAGCCCACACGCGAGATCGTCGCCGAGAACTGGATCCAAGTCAAGGAGACGACCAGCGACCTGCTCGCTTTCAGGTGGAAGAAGGTCTTCACCTTCGAAAAGCCGAAGCGGAACATGGGTGATGATGAGTAGAGCGGTGGAAGAGTTTGTCTTTCTTAGAGCATATATTGCCATGATACCTTTTCACTTTATAATAGTTTTGCCTGCAATCTCCGGTGGAAGAGATGGGCGGAGATGGAGTTGCAGTAATGATACCAAATATGATGAGCTTATGAACACATTGATCAGCCTTGGGTGAAATATTTTGGAAAATCACTTGAGTCCGGTGTGATAGTACTCATATACACCCTCCCCAGAGAGAGAAAAGGCTCATGTCTCAATAGACCCATAAAGCATGCAGAAGGCATGCTGCGATGCCTGACACCCGGAAGCCTGGGTACTAAGCCAGCTGCCTTTGTCTCTTCCACATCCAAACCAATCTCCCGATTCAGCTTAGTCCTTCAGTAAGCTGTCTGAGAGGTTTCCGCATTCACTTCCAATTAAATTCGGCTGTTGCGAAAGCCACTTCGCGAGATGTTGTAGTTGCCTGCTCTCATGAGTAGTCGGGTTAGGATCATACACATGTTATGTTTGCGTCCAGATGTTTCCTTAGATTGTTCATGAAAGAGGCTGCATCGCGGCACTCACCGTCTACGCATTATTATGTGCTATAGCGAACGGTATGACAAGAACGTATTTATAGTGCTGGCGGTGGGTGCCTGCAGACACGAGGCTGGGCTGAAGGGCGCTCCCTTCCCGAGCTGAAACAGCCCGGCCTGATTAAGTAGCGAAGCACAAACACACAAGAGGCTAATTTGCTTAGGTTTTAGCTTAAGGTCTGGGCATATATTTTATCTAGGGACGCCCGCCTACGTTTGCCCTATTGGCAGTCCTTCCTCACGGCCCATATTACACAGCACGGCTTTTGCCGTCAGTCCAAGGTAATCAGCCTTGTCACTGCTGTGAGCTAGGAATCTCTTTGGCACTCCGAATATGAAAACCTCAGGTAACAAAGTGCGAACATGGGCAAATGGTCACTGCGGTCGGTTCGCTGTGATGTGATCTAAGAAAGCTTCTGCCGTGCAATGCGTTAGCACGTGGGAATGACCAAGCAAGTTCTCGGATTGCAGCTGAGATGCACGGCGTCGCCGTGGCGGAGGGCTGGAGTTCTGATTAGCGAGACCATGCCTTGAATCATCTCAGTTGAGCTTCCACGGAGGCATGCAGGAGTTATCACATTCGGAAGCCAGTAAGCTGCCACATCGCTGCCTAAAGTTTTACGGATGATAAGTATCGTGGCGGGATACTGTCGCGCTTGCCATACACGCGGACTTCTACCAGCATTCAGTGAGGTATCATTTTGTTCCGAAATGACAGCAAAGAGGGCAAGTGCTAACCTTCGGAAGGGGACGTTGCCGTGCATTTGACAGAATGCTGCATCTTTCCGTGTCCAGCAGTATCATCCGTCTGCTTCTGCGTGTGTACTTTACCGTCATTGTCGTCGCCATCGCGCTTCTTGGGGATGTATGCTGCAATCTCTGGGTGCGCAGACGGCTGCTGCAACGGCGCCCGGTGAAATTGACGCACATGACGGGATGGCAGCAGGGGTTCATGCCATACTGGCTGATACTCAAGCTCAGGGCCATGCCAGGCGGCGTCATCCTAGGATCGTTGATGATCATGACCTCGATCCTGGCCGTCTTCAGCGACCTGGCAGTGTCGGCGTTGGTCCAGGACGAACGAATCCCCGACACTTGCATGTTCCACGGCGGGATGGTCGTCGCCTCGGACCACCCGTCACCGTCGGACGCGACCAGCACGGTCAGCATCTTCCTCGACATCAACGGCGAAGCGTTCGGCTGGGCGCAGTACTACAGCGTCTTGAACGGCGGACCCAACGGCATCTACCGGCGCGTCGACAACAACTCGGACTTCCGGGCACGCGACCCGGAGGACATGGTCGGGTGGGATGTCCGCGCCTTGGTCGACTGGAACCGCACCGGCACGGCCGAGCGCAGCTTCGACGTGCGCGGCGAGGTGTACAACGACACGGCCACAAGTACCTGAACGCCATGGTCATGGTCGCCGCGTCCGAGCAGCTCGTCGACCACCCGCCCAACCCCTTGGAGCGCGTCGGCTGCATGGTCCAGGTGACGACGGTGCCGTCCCTCATCTCCGCCCTGGTGCTGCTGACGGCCGCCGTCTTCGCGTGGCTCTGCGCCTACAACGTCTTCTTGCTCGTGTCCTGCTGCGTGTACAAGTCGAGTTACCACAAGGATGCCCGGAAGAAGGTGTGGGATCAGACGCCCGGCTCGCTGATCGAGTGGATGGCCTACGCGCTGCGCGAGTCGACGATTCCTGCGGCGCACGATGCCATGCCGAAGCACCTGAAGGGTTGGAACTTTGTCGCCGAGTTGAGCGGCGCTGCCTGGGTTCGTTTCTCCAGGAGGGAAGCAGTATGAGTACGTCCAGCCGCCATGTAGAGCCTCTTTCCTGTTCGTTGCGTTCCCCTGGGCTATGCAGAGTTTTGATGAGAAGGGTTGAAGTTGATAGTCCGCAGCCTTGTCAGTTCAAATCGTGCGATGCGTGTTTCAGGACACGATGGCAAGGCAGCTTCATTCTGTGTGCGACGGTTAGCGCGAAGATAAATCAGGGGATGTCGATGGCGCGATAGGCTGCGCTTTGCCAGGTTAGGCAATGCACAGACCAGGACTGCACAGAAAATCCGCCTTGCAGCAAGTCGAACCTTCCTATTTGATCGGAAAGGAATGACTTCCCGTCATTCGCTTGAGGGTGGGGCTGTGCAAGCGCTTCTGTGGCTGTCTTCCAGAAGTGACATGCACTGGCCTGGAGCTTAATCTCGGGCCCTTGGCCGGTGCTTCAATCAAAGAATCACCCGTCATTGACGCCATCAGGAACTGAGGAAAGGAACTTCGTTCCTTCATGAATGTTACTGGTCTCTAACTGCGTGGGAGCGCGAGCAATTGGGAGCAATAGAATTCTTGGGTTTTATTAGGTCTTCTGGGGATGTGTGGAGCAATCGGCCGAGAGCCGGCCTTTTCGGGAATCAGAACCGGCCTTCAGCGCGCCATGGACAACGAAAAGCCAGTGATCTCTCGGTACAAGGCAAGAGAGAAAAGCCGAGCAAGTATGTGCGGATGGCCTGCACGGCATTGAAGCCCTTTACCATGCAAGTGTTGGCATACATGCAACTAAAGATCGCACCGTCGAGCGAAACAGCCTTGCCGCAGGTGATGGATGGCATTGACTTGCAATAAAGTACTGTGCTTAAGGGCTGAGGGACGAGAATAAGACGCGATGAGCTGAGCACGGATTCAGCCTTGCTTAAACTAGTTCCCGAGCTCTAGCCTGTTCCTTGCGAGGTTACTGCGGGGAGCTCTTGCCGGTCCCATTAAGAGGTTTAGCGCGTGTAAAGGCCCCTGGAGAGCAGATTTCGGGCTCCATTCCGCCACAGGCTAGATTTGTTCCGGAGCGCACTCATTCTTTTCATCGCACAGCCTTGCGCGGCTAATGTGGGGAGACGACCTTGCCGATTGCTTACCGAATTCGGTAGACGGATCGCTGCACCACGGATGCTGAAGCCGAGTAGGATTTCAGAAATGGTCGCACGGAGACACAGGCAAATAAGCTTGATCAACTTTAGCCAATTATATGCCCGTTGCACCGCTTGGCTGTGGATCAATTCCCCGTACGCGAGCCTGTCCGCATGGACCAAGGCAGAACCGTTCGTATTGTTCCACGGCCCTAACCCAGTGGTGCATACACAGCCAACCGGCAGTGCAACTTTGGACTCCGTTGCATGGTTTCATGTCGCACATATGTAAACCTTGGCCCGGCGTGTGGTGAACCGAAACCAAACCACTGCTTGAGCATCCACTTTATCAATCCTTCCTCTCTACACTCGTTCTTTACCAGCACTACCTTTGACCTAATCGCTCGGTATCTATCTGTATTCGAAGATGGCCGCCGAAACCATCCCACCTATTGTCGCCCTCGTGGTGTTTATCCTTAGCACGGCATTCACGACCTACAAGGCTTATCGCCACGGCACATGGATGCTCTGGTCCCTCGTCCTGAGCGGCATATGTAAGTTCAGCATGGTCCGGGCTTGTCCCAATTACTGACTCATCATCGGTAGTCCTCATCGTTACCCACTCCATCCGCGCCGCCTGGTACAACGACGCAGACGCAGACATCTACGACGAGCCCGGCTATACCCTTTTGACCTTCACCTTTGATTCGTACGTCTCCCTTCCTCTTTCGCAAGCCCAAAGCCCCGTCGAACGACCCGACTAACCACCACATCCGTCCGGTAGCCTCGCCGCCCTCTCTCTCACGCACACGCTCTTCACGCTCTTTGTCCGCCTCGTCTGGCACGCCTCGCCGCCGGGCCACCTCGCCGCCCGCAAGCCGCTCCTCTTCCATCCGCGCTACGGCTTCCGCTGGATGAATGGCTCCCTCGTGCTCTTCGCCCTCGTGCAGTGCGTTCCCTTCTGGATCTTCCTCTGGGCCGGTCTGGTCGCCCAGACCATCCTGCTGTTCGTCTTCATCGGCTTTGTCGTGAGATTCAAGAAGGCGGTTTTGGGTGGCAAGGGCACGGTGGAGACGGCGAAGGAGAGGAAACTGTTGGTCTGTGTGGGTGTTGTCGGCGGCCTTTTGACGGTAAGCTTGGGGAACGACACCTTTTCGGCATTCGAAAAAGGGGGGTTCGGATGTGAACATTGACTGACGATGAATGAAATCAGGGACGCTCCATCCTTATGTGGATCTGGATTCTGCTTGGTTGGACAGACACGTTTTTCATTACGTTCATCTTCAACGCCCTACCGTTGTTTGGTAAGTCTAACGTGCATCCAAAGACAGTTAGATGGAATAGAGATCATGCTAACGATAGTGCGCAGTCTGCTTCATCCTCTTCAACGTCTACCACCCAAGCGCTTACCTGCCCTCCAACTACACGCGGTTCCGCCTCGACAAGGATTCTGCCCTAGCGACGAAGAATGCCGATGCGAGGGTTGCGCAGCTGACGCGGGATGCATACCTTGCTGCTAACTCAAGCGATGCTAGCAGCGGCCGCAGGATGGAAATGGCATAGAGAACAATGGGATATTAATTTGGGGGATTAATAGAGGCGCACCGGTCTTAAAGATTATTATATGGATTTGGGTTATTATTGAACACGGAAATTTCGACCATTCCGCTTTTCGCAAGGAGCGTTAGAAAGAATTACAGTCCAAATTTGCATCACGAAAATTCTCTGGGTAGTTAGCAGCGGCTGTTTGCAGCTCATAGAGCTAACAGAGCTGGATCTAGAGGCATACGTTCAACGGAAACTCGAGTTGCCTCTAGCGCTGGCGGAGCTGGAGGCAAATCGAATTGCTGCTGTTAGCGCTGGGTGTCCGTACCTGCATATCACCCTTGCTTCCAGCGTCGCCTGCGCCTACCGGTGAAGCCTTAAAATTTTATGTGTGGAAAATTGCTAGTGTATTGGTGGAAGTGCTAGGATGTTCTAGTAAATGTAAAATGTAAGTAATTTTACATCCCGAGACTGTGAGTTATAAATCGCCATCACTGTAATAATGAGGCTATACACCATGCTTTGCTTCGTTTAAATGTAGGTCATCTGAGAACATTGAGGTATGACGAAGCCATCGTCCTATACTCAGGCTTTGGAGTCTTTATATCATTCGTCAATTCATAATATATGCAAGTGCTATATGCTATACTTATATCTATACTTCTAAAGATCCTCTCCGTACTCTCTTCCTCCCTCCCTCCTTCTCCACCCTCTCCACCTCCTCCCTCACCCTAATAAAACAAGCATGCCCCAACGCTTCCTTCGCCGACACTCGATCTTCCTCATCCCACTCCAGCATCCTCAGCAAGAGCCCGAACACGCTTTTCTCTCCTCCGTCCATTTCTTCCGTCTTCTCCCTTAACGCTGTCACCCTCCCCATCCACACGGCCTCCTCCTCGGGCACCCGCCGCCACGGAAGCGCCTTCTGCACGAACAGCTGCCACCCCACGACGCCGAGCGCCCACACGTCGACGCCCGGCCCGTACTCGGCGTGCTCCATCTCGGGCGCCAGGTAGGGCACCGTGCCAACGGCGCCCGGCCGCGGCAGCGCCCGGGGCGCGTGCGTCGCGTGGCCAAAGTCTAGGATGACGATTCGCGGTTGATGGTGCGGCGGTAGCTTGCTATTTATACCAGCAGTAGCGGTGACAGAGGCGATAGATGAAGAGGATGGATAGGTGCTGGCGATAGGCGGCATCGACACGATGCCTAGGTTCGCGGGCTTGATGTCGCGGTGAAGGAAGCCGTGAGAATGGAGGTGGGCGATGCCGGAGAGGAGCTGATAGAAGAGCGTGAGGCGGACGTGGAGGAGCTGTGGCGGGAGAGGGGCAGAAAAAGAAGAGGTCGAGGATGAGGACTGGATGTAGGCAGCTAGCGTGTCCCGCACAAACGGTGAGGAGATGAGCCAGACGCGTTCGGGGCGTGGTCCGGAATACCAGCGCTCGCCGCGTTCGTAGATGGTGTCGATGAGGGTGGAGACGTTGGGCTATCGTTTTTTTTTAGCGTTTGTACATACTTTAACGAGATCTCATTCGCTGCCGATTTGCATTGACCTGGATTGACAGAGGAAGAGGAAGTCAGGCTTACATGCTCCGGCACCCTCGCGCAGATATCAATCTCCTTCATGCACTCCCCTACGCTTCTCTGCGTCCTCACCACCATCTTCGCCGCCGCGATTCTCCCCGTCACCCTATGCCTTGCCGCCGTCACCGTCCCGAACGCACCTCTCCCCACCGTGCCCCTAATTAGCCAATCACACAGCGGATGATCCGCCTCGGCAGGGCTAGCCAGCAACTCGCGCGGCGGCGTAGCATCGCGACCTCTGAACGTCTCGCGCAGGAAGCGGCCCAGCCGCTGCTGGAACGCACGTTCCTTCTCCGGCCCACCACTGCGCACCACATACTCGAACACGTAGGCCAGGTTGCCGAGACTGATGCGGCAGCGCGGTTTCGCCAGCACGCGGCTGCCCGTGTCGAAGCTCTCGTCGCCCAGCACCACCGTCGGCCGCCGCGGGTTCTCCACCACTAGCATCAGCGCCCCGTTTCGCTCGAACGCGAAGCGGGCGTGCAGGCCCGCCAGCCCGGACGCCGGCACGCGCGTCTTGGCCAGCAGCAGGTCGACGCCGCCGTGGTTGCGGACCGAGGCGATGGCAGTAGTAGAAGACGGGTTCGCTTTGGTGCTCTTCTTCCACCGCCCAGAGCCGATGCGCCACCCCAGCGGCGGTAACTCTAGCGGCGCGTCGAATGAGAAGCGATAGTGGCCCGTCCAGACGAGGCGGGGGTCCTGGGCTGCGGTCTCATCGTCCGTCTCCGTCTCGGTAGCGCTGGCCTGCGGGAGGAATCCGGATTGGCTTTGGCTTTGGCTTAGCGGTGGGTCCTCCTCATCATGGGGCGGGTGCTGTAGCGAGCTGAGCGGCACGATGGTCTCGATGGAAATGAAGTTGCGGTGGTAGGGGAACGCGTCCGGCGCGTTCTTGATTTCTGACGCTACCTCATCAAAGGCAAGGCAAGCCCCGAGGTTGGCAGGTCGTAGGTGCGCGAAGCAATCACATGAAGCTGAGGGTTGCGTGGCTGGGGGTTGGTCGGTGTCAGTGCTGACGGTATGGTGCGACGAGGTGGAAGATGCATCAGGTTCGGTCGGCGTGAGGCTTGCTGGTAGAGGAGAGTGCATGAGAAGACGTCCGGATCGACTTTGGTAATATCAAAACGCAGGAGGTTGATGCGGGTAAGTCAGTGTTAAATGTTATTGTTTAACGTTAACCGGCGACGGATTAGCAGCATGGGGTGCGGGGGATCTTGGCCAATGACACCGCGCGTCTTAGCTGACATAATCCCGCAGAATTTCAGGCAGCAACATGGAAATATCATAAAGCACAATCCCTCCCCAGACCGGTTTTCAGAGCCGTGAAGCCATCCGTCCCTCCCGGTCGCCCGAGCGGTAGCATCGAAAATAAAACCCCGTGAATCGTGGATAACACGAGGCGCCTTATGAGGGAAACCTAGCATAAGCCACCTATCAATCAAATATCCGGAAAAGCAGATACAGACTCGCAAGAACGGAACTTGCGTATATGAGAGACGCGAATATCAACTATTTGAACACTGCAGAGCATCTCGTGGACAATAGAAACAAGCGTCTAACAGATCTAGACCAGTCCAGGTCATCAGATCTTGGCCTTGTCCAACCTAGGACCGAGGGTGGTGGGCTTGGTCCGCGATTCAGACGAGATTCCTCTTTCCCCCCACACCTCAACTGGACCAATACAAGGCGACATACCTGGAATGCTGAAATAGCTGTCGTCTTGACACAGGGGTACATCTTCAAACCTCTGCTTCGGAAGCCTCCAAGTATCTCAATCTCCTGCGTCCTCTCTTTTGATTTGCCTCTTTCCAATCTCCTGAGCTTTCTACACAAGCTTCTATTCTCTTGTGTGTTGGCAGCGAAGTGACGTCGGATTGACATTACTTGCGGGGCGATTCACGGCAGAAGTAGGTACTTCCTTGGGGAAGGGAAGTCTTTTTTCCTGCTGTGAATATCCAAGGACCTCCAGTACAACTGTTTGGTGCTTCTACAAATGGATGACCACTGCGCACACGATACAGTAAGGCAGCATTTCAGCCACCAGTCCCGGCAGACCGGTCGTAAACAGGCGTCTTGCGGTAGCTTCTTCCGTAAGCTCGATAGCGCAGGGTGAACACCGTGATCGAGGACGTCGTAGGCGTACCAACAAAGTTGGCGGCGCTGTCGTAGCGTTCAGGTTGTCAATCAACGCAAGTAGATGAGTGACAAGCTGCGGGAGGCCAACGTCTGGTCGCCATCCTCAGAATATCCGAGCGGTGCGGTAACTGATCCAGGTCGACCGTTGCGAGGTAAAAGTGGTTGGTTCGAATGGTCAAATCAAGTCCTCGGTTCATCCTGGACTCCTACTCCTTCTTGCCTTCGACCGAGTCGTCATGGCATGCGTATTGTACAGCTGGATCCCAGCTGCAAGCTTTCGACTCCTCGGAATCCGTCTGGGTGCATGCGACTTCCTCTTCGGCGAAAATTGCGGAGTGGCAAGATGCTGGCCAAGTCTTCGCAAGTCGTCAGTATTCATATCCCAAAAGTGCATTCAACCACCAGCAATGACGGTCGTCGCTCACCTCGTAAAGTCCGTGTCCACACGCAACCTCTTGGCACCGCCCTCGCACTCGAGCACCCCATCCTCCTCACACCCTCTTTTCCTCTTCGCACCCACCGCCACCCGCTCCTCCTCATCGCCGCTCGATGGCGGCGTCGCCAACTCTCCCTTCCACCCCTTTCCAGCGATCGCCCTGGGCAACGGCTGCACGCCAACCCTGTCCTCATCCTCCTCGTCCGACTCCACGGTCGCTTCCCTCAACTCCCTCATCGCAGCGCTCAGCCGGTCGTCGTACGCGGCGCGAACGTCGTCGGGCGTGGTGCCGCGCGGCCACAGGTAGCAGTCGTCGTCGTGGTTGACGTCGTCGTCGTTGGCGGTAGTGGCGACGCTGAGAACGCCGTACTTGGCGGCGCGTCGGGTGTCAGCGGCGACGTGTGCCTCGAGCGCGGCGCGCAGGTGGTCGGCGTGCGTGCTGTCCGGGTCGAAGAAGGCTAGGTCCATTTCTCGCTCGCTGTGTAGATAGGTGCGTCGGTCGGGGTGGGTCCCGTGGGCGGTTTGCGTGCGGAGGTTGTTGCAGTGAGATGATGATGCGACCGGAAGACGGGGTGTCAGGTCCATTCTGGGCGGTCGCCTCTGGGCCTTGCGCGCGCGAGCGTTACCCGGCGAATGTATCTGGAATGGTGATCGCCGACTTTGGTTAGCGTGGTGTTTTGACAATTCGAGGCTTAACCGAGGACTATCGAGCTCAAAGTGCTATCGTCCTTCCATTGAGCTAAAAAAAACAGGAGAAAAAGTTCACTGCGTTCATAAGTATCCTCCTTTCAGCTTTTTACAGTGATCTAAAATATCGGCTTAAAATTTTCGTTTTACCACCGTTACTGTTCAGAAACGCGATCTAACTAACAGCTAGAATCCATCGCAGGACCACGCCAGTACAGTCTGCTTTTTATGAGTAATACTGGCTACTCTCGGGGCAAACACGCCGGTTTCCCAAGAGATGTTCTCTAGACTTTACGACTCTTCTATAACCGTGAAATAAGCAAGTGGATCTGCTCTGCAGGACCGTGGCATCGCTGGTCCACGCCAGCCATAACCCTCGAGGCATTCTTACATGTATCGTCTGTTCTCGTTTAGCTACAGTTATTTGAGTTGATAGAGTCAAGCTGCAATATTTGTACTTTTAAGGTTTGCATCTTCTCCGCTTGTAAATATCTTCAACTTCTTTTTTTTTCGTCATTTATTTTTTTTCGGCTCTTTGCTATGATCGAGCAATGCACGCCCGTCCAATTTCCCCGCTGCTACCGGGACGCTTCCTGTCGTACATTGTGTAACGTATAATCCCCGCATGTCTGAAGCGGAGTGGGTGGGTGGGTCCCTCTTTTTCGGCAGTTGCACGATGCGTGTTTGATCGACGTGCCATGACTGCAACAGTAGGGCAATCAGAAAGCTTAGCTCAACGCGGAAGGTGGCGCGCTATTTCACCACTGGAAGAAATTAGATGCAGGCTGTTCGCCGAAGCGTTTAATGAAGCCTGGGTCTCAGATACGTGGCTTCCAACTTGTCAAGATTGCCCAGATGACGCAGCCTGAGGACGCGTACTGGCTATGCTGACTTGGTTGGTAAGCTGCATGGTCAGATGCACTCTATACCATGACACATTCTCACTCTCGTTACAATATGCACACATTTGATTGTTGATCTCTTTGAACGAATTCATTTGGGTATTCAACCTTGCTTCTACTCGCTTCGCTCATGTCCAACTTTCTCCCTATTTTGCAACCAATTTTGCCTGATCTACGCTATGCTGCAGAGAGATATCCCAAAAATCCTAAACGCCGTAGGCTATGCATAGACCAGGGGCCTCGCTTCTCGTAACATCCAACAGAAGAGTACAAACCGACCAAAGACGAAGAAAGGAGTGTCGTGACCTCGTAACCGTCAAAAAATAATAATAAAAAAGCGTAAACTCGAAACGCCTTTGAACGTAGGGAGATGAAGGGAGAAAACTCCTTCAAGTGATTTACAACGCCATGATGGCAACGACCAAGCCCGCCACGACGGCGGCGGCAGCACTGTTCCGCGGCGACCCGAAGCTCGCGACGCCGGCGGAGCTGCTGGTGGTGGGGTCGTTGTTCTCGGTCAGCTTGGCGGTGCTGACGGTGGTGCGGCCAGTGGTGGAGCCGGACACGCCATTGAGGTTGTCGACGGTCTCGATGGCGGGGCCGACGTTGAAGAAGTCGACGAGCACGGCCCAGGGGGCCTTGCCGTAGGTGGCGCTGCACTCGGCGGCGGCGGCGCCGAGCGAGCCGGTGGCGCCGGTGGTGTTGGCCGAGTTGGTCGTTTCGAGGTAGGTGGTGTTGGGGCTCTCGATGCCGAAGGCCGAGGTCGAGTACAGGAAGTGGTTCATGAGGAAGAGGCGGTCGCCCTCGGCGGCGGTCTGCGTCTGGCCCTTGAGCGAGGTGGGGCGGTCGGGCTCGCAGCTGTAGTTGGACGGCGAGGTGTTGTCGTACGAGTTCTCGTAGAGGAAGGTGAACTCGTCGAGCAGGTAGGGGGCGGCCGTGTTGGTGGAGGCGTCGAGCGAGGCGACAAAGGTGACCAGGCGGGTGTTGTTGGAGATCATCTCCTGCAGGGTGGGCCACTCCGAGGGCGCCTGGGTGGTCGAGTCGGGGGTGTAGGCGTAGTCATCGATGCCGGAGGTGCTGAATTCAGAGGCCAGGACCGAGGCAGAGGCGTCATCGGAGTTGACCAGCAGGATGGTGACGACCTCGTTGGTGTTGGCGTCCATCCAGGTCTTGATCCCGGAGAGCCAGTCGGAGAGCTTGCCGGCGTCGAGCAGGGTGCACGAGCTGTGGCAGAGATGCCATTCATCGGCATTGTCGTCCGTGTAGTGGTGGACTTGGGCGGTCAGAAGGCGCACGCCGGCGCTGAGCTGGACGGTTGAGTTGTAGTACTGGTTGCCGGAGGTAGAGTAGCTGGTAGACGAGTCGGAGAGAAAGGCGCTGTCGTGGGCTCCCAGGAGCGTGACGTTGCCGTAGGACTTGTCGCACAGTGACGCCGCATTGTTGCAGGCGGTTTGGGCCGAAGCCGAGAGGGAAAGCAGAGGCAGGACGGATGCCGCGCGGGCGAGGTTTCTGAACATCATGGTTGTGGATATGGACTCTTTCCAATTAGGTAGGCGGGAACGAAAACAGCGAGTGGCGGGAGCTGGCGAGAAAATGATACGAACGGCCAGAAGTGAACGGGACAGCCAGAGGAAAAGGGTCTTTAAACTGAGGCACGCGGTGGCCAGGTGGATGTCTTACTCAGTTGTGGGCTGCTATATTTTTGTCTGCACTGCCCCGTGGATGGGGCCTTACGCAGCCTAGTTTGCGCGCGTCGTCAGCGCCGCGGCCACCGCCCATGCTCAAGATGTCGCCGCCGAGCCACCAGCCGGATGCCTGAGTGGCCGACGGGCTGCCGCCAATGCTCGCCGGAGCATGACACTTGCGCTGTGGCAGAGGCAAAACCGCCCTGTCGCAGCTGAGGCCCCGTCTTCCAGAAGGAAACCCGCCGCGAATCACCGGCTCCGTGCGCCCGCCAGCCGCGTCGCCTGCCAACACCGCACACCAAGCCTCTCCGCAGCCCCTGCGCCTGGCGTCATCGATCCTGTGGCCCCAGCCCCAGCCCTGCCACCTGCTCCATCAGCCCGTATAACCATTCGACAGAAAACACGCTGCTCTTCCAGAAATACGATCCTGCCGAATCCACACTCCACAAGCCCGCTCGGATCCTCACCTTTACCGTATTCAGCAATCCCCACACAGCCATGTCCGACAGCAACGAAGCAGCACCGCCCAGCATCACGCTACACCCTCCCATCACCACCACCACGGGCACCAGCCCCGCCCAGCCGCCTCCCGCGCCCGCCTGGCTGCAGGGCAAATGGCACGTCACGCACAGCACCCTGCCCATGTGGCGGTCGAAGCGCAACGTCACCATCACCTACACCCCGCTGCCCGACGACACCAGGATCGACGACCTGGTCGAGTACCAGGCCCTGGACGGCTCCGACAAGGTCAAATCCGTGCACGGCGTCGACACGCCCGCCAGCGACTGCGCCGGCTGGGTCTGGGACTGGCGTGGCAAGGGCTGGCTGGTCATCGCCAGCAGCCGCTGGGAGGCGCTCGGCTACGGTGAGGAAGACGACGAGAACGGTCCTGGCGCGGGCGGCGCGCAGGTGCAATCGCCCGACAAGAGGCAGTGGGCCGTCACCTATTTCGCGAAGACGCTGTTTACGCCCGCCGGAATTGACTTGTACAGCCGGCATCCGGACGGCTTGAGGCCGCGGACCGTCGAGGCGATCAAGGAGGCGCTGGCGCGCGTCGAGGACGAGGACGTGCGGAAATTGGCTGGCGGCTTGTTCGAGATCAAGATGGATGGCTCGCGGAAGGATTAAAGGAGGCGGCCAAGCATGGGGTTGAGGTTATGTGAAATAAGGTTGCTGGGGAAAGCGCGGCGCGAAAAGGCTATCGTTCGTCTGGTAACGAACGTACCTGACATAATAAACCACGAGGACGAGGCAACGCAATCTGCTTACAACAGGCATTGGGGATTACCGGTCGGATGTCTAATGGTTCTCGGAAAGCAAATGATACCCTTCTTCTTGGTAATAATGGATAATCTATTGGAAGCACGGGCAACTCGGGATCTACCGACCTTTCGGCACCGATCTTATCGATATATTGGCTTCTTTGATCCGTCTCATGGTCCTTGCTTTCCTTCCTGTTCCGAAATCACTCGCTCATTTCGCTTACCCGATACGGCCTACGCGAATAGCCAGGCTAACTTGACTCTTGCGTAGCTGACCGCGTGGGCTCCTTCCTCATATCAGCTACGGAGGCGCAGTTAATCAGCACGCAGAACATTTAATCCTTCTGGGACGGCACGCACTTTTTCCCTGCATGGCAATTGAAGGCACGCACATGTAGAACCTCAGCAATACCCAGCGAAGACTTCAATTGTCCACGAAACCAAAATGCCGTCTCACACTCTCGTCGTCCTTGCCCGCGCCAACCCGTCATCAACAGCAGAAGCCAACTGAAAATACCACACCCAAAAGACACATGCTTTCGACTAATGCAGATCCACTTATCTGTCGCGACAAGAGCCCTTAGCGCTGATAAGTCTCAGCCAGACGCGAACAATCCCAGCATCTTCGCCCTCAACGGAGTCCTGAGCAAAAGCAGCCACCCAGTGTCGTTGTACGGTTGAAATCGCAGCCGTCATCGTTGCCTTTTAATAACTCGTCGGCTTGAACATGACCAGACTGCGTGGAAGCAGGACGAATATTTGTGCTGGGCACACGCTGGTCTGAGGTGGCCGAGGGATAAACGTTGGAAGTCGAGACACGGTTTGTGTTGGAACAGTCAACATATAGCACCTGAGACTGGTATACAATATTCATAGTGCTGTGACGTTGTGAACGATTCGTAATGTTCTGATGTGGATAATTTGTAGCGTAGTATCGAGGCGGACGAATCCTCCGGGGAAACGATGAAGGTTTCATCGGCAGGTACTGATGTGAGGGACTCATCGCCGGTGGTTGATATGGATGCAGCCCCGGTGGAGGCATAATCGGCCGGGGCTGTCGTGAAGGGGTCCTCTGTGGAGGCATCATCGGCAAGCACTGACGTGGAGGAATCCTTGGTGAAGGCGTCATTGGAGAGTACTGATAGGGAGGGACCCTCGGTGAAGTCCTTATCGGGGTGTACGGTGGATGCGTCATCGGAGGATACGGACGTGGAGAAATCATTGGGGGGTGCTGAGAGGGAGGGTTTGTGGCGGTGTACCGATAAGCACGATTCATGGTGGTTGGGTTTTCCGGGCGTTCTTCCTCCTCATACCATTTCTCTACCGTTGGTGGAGGCTCTGACCGTCTTCTTTGTCTCTTTCCCTCCTCTATGGCATCGTCCCTGCACCTGCCGCCATCATTGCCACCGTTTCCGTTCGATGCTCCGGAACTGACTGTACTCCTGGATAGCTCACTCACATGCCTATGACCATCCTCATCGTTATGGCTGTCGCTCTCGCTGGCGTTCCCGCCGCGCAAGAAGGGTGTGGGCGAGGTTGGTGCTGCTGGTGCTGATGATGCAAACGGGGACGGTTCGTGGGCGGAAGCCTGATCACTGTACCCGGGTCAGAATCGCTGTCCGAGTCATCGCCACGCCACCAGCGCGAGAACCCTTGCCTATGCCAGTCGAAGCTTGCCTCGGGGCCATCCTCAAACGGACCGCCTGAGTCGACTGGCGCCGGCACCGGTTTGCGACTGGCCTGGTACTCGGCCGCGATCAGGTCACGGGCGAACTGTTCGTGTTTCTGCTGGCGACCCGGGTCCATTTCGTCGTCGGCATCGGCGGCGGCATCGTCGTCGTTGTCCTTCTCGTCGTCCTCCTCGGCCGGGAGCAACGAGTCGCGCCTCGTTCCCCGGGGCAAAGGCACTCGCATCGAACCGCTCGCCTCGCCTCCGTCGCCCTCGTCGTCGCCGCCGAAACCGTCGTCGTCGTCTTCTTCGTAATTAACCAGTTCAACGGCAGCCGGCGTTGGCGTCTCGTCGGAGTTGCAGGAAATGCCGAGGCCAGAATCCCGTTTGCTCTTCGCACGGCACTCGGGTATTTGGACTGATTGAGTGTCGCGATTCTCTCCGCAGGCCGAAAGGCGGCGGTCCAAACTGCCACTGGAACGAGGCATGATGTAACCCTTATTCCAGAGCAAAGAAAAGCACTTCGCAAGTTCGAAGAGCGGGACCAGTTTTTTTCTGGAAGCTGGCGTGGGCAGTCTTCCGGTGTCGTGGTTACCAGAGGTGATGGGTCGTTGTGCAAGCTATGCAGAGTAGGCGTGTAGTGTCGTTCTCGGTTGCATGAAGAGCGCGGGGCCATAAATGGGATGTGCTAGTGATGACGCCTCGCAAATAAAAACTGCCGAAGATTCGAATGGCGACAATGCCTGCGGTGGGAATGTGTTGTCCAGGAAAAAGATGGGAGAGAAGTGAAGTCGCAAATGGAGTTGGAGGAATCGCCGCCGGTCATTCACCGTTTAGGAAGCCACGGCCATCGCTACCGCTACTATCTTTCCCGGCTAAATCGACCTCGAACAGTGGGCTGCAGAAAATTTGAGGGGCTCTTGTTTCGCTGACGATGCTACACTCTTCCTACGCAGGTTGTTGAAGCAAATATCCGGACGTGAATGTGGGTCTACACATGCATCCAGACATCGGATTCAATTGCCTAACCAGGGTGCAGTATCTCTCCTGACGGGAAGATCAACGTCTCTTGCGACTCGCTGTCGTCGTCCACCGTTCTGAAGTCGGAGGGTCCGTTGCTCGCGGCGTTGATGGCGACCGCGGCGCCATCGAAGTTTAAACTCCAAGGGTCCGCCCGTTAGAGGTTGTTGCTGTCGCTCGCCGGGTATTTCTCTTATTGTGCGGCAATGTGTCGGGAAGGAGGCAGAAAGACAAACGTGGCAAGCAAGAACCTTAACAACCCTCACAGTTACTTATATGGACGAGAAGGTCAGCCAAGCTCCTAATGACGCCATCCAATGGGCTGGCTGCAGCGGCAGTGCATCCGTGCCGCGATGCGCTCCCGCGCCAGCCGGCAGGAAGTAGAGTTGCCCGATTCCAGAAAGACCCCCCAGCTTCGCTCTCTTTTCCAAGAAAAGATCAGGGAAAATGCGCGCACCGAAGGCCGTCGCGATCACACTTTCCCCTTCTTCGCCCCCTCCCTCCACCAGACATCTCCACCCACGCAACCCTGTGTGTGGGCGACCGGTCAGTTCAAGGGGGGAAGCAAAAAAAAAAAAAG
>RHKH01000012.1:134047-168229 GCA_009829795.1 Lasiodiplodia gonubiensis
ATTTTTGTTGAATCCTGCTAGCTTACGCGCCCCCATGTCGCGCGCGCGAGCCGCTGCCGCCGCCATGGCCGCAGGCCTGCTGTGCCGCCGTGCCGCCATGCAGGGACCGCAGTTCTTGTCTCCAGCCACACGAGTTAAAAATGCGACAAGGGGCCTGACAACGGTCCATGGAGGGGGTCGAGCTGTCAGCCATGGCTGCCACTCGTCCAGATACAGGCCCTGCTTCGACCTGTTCATGCACGCCATGCGACACCACACGGAGATCCCGAGAGCCAATCGAGCATTTGCTGATATGTTGTGCATTCTGCATATGCTCTTCTTTGGGCGTGGGGCGGGGAAATGCGGCAAGTCAGAAATGTGACCTGCATGAAGCGGGTCCGGTCTCGACCGCTCCATGGAATTATGGATTTTCGACACGAAAGATCCACCGACATCACCCCGTCCGAATGTGACACCTAAAAAAGATATCAAAAATATCACATCCCGCTGTCTCCACAATCTGTTTCATCGTGTCAAGCTACGTGCCAATGGGACCGCCCCGTATAACCACTCGAGTACCAGTCAATGGCTGAATGCCAAGTCAGCGTCGGACTCGTGGAAGAGTGATAAGCGTTGAAGAAGCTTTATCTGTCAATGTTGCTGTAGCACAGAGACTTGCAGATGAACGGAAAAGGAAGGATAGGCAGAATCCCCCGCATATGCCCATCCACAGCACCACATCACGCTATTCCCTACGAATGCCTATGACCGAGACCCCTCCCCACTCAGGAGGCTGTCCTTTGGCTGACCGGTCGTCGTACGTTGATGAATAGGATGGACCCACGAATGCATGTGAATCTGGAAGCAAGGCATGGCCGAGGAACCCAAATTACTAAGAGGCGGCTACAGAAAGCACGCGGACCTCACGGAAGTGTCGAACGATGTCACGATAGAGCAAACCGTATACAGTTTAGAAACGTAATTTCATTGCCTTTTTCATTAGCCACATCTATGTGTATGTTTTGAGATCATAGTAGAAAGACCCGAAAACCTGTACTGAAAGACCAACGGAGCGTGATAGCTAAAAATAAGAAACCATGTATCATGAACACATCAAATGCTGAAGCCCAGTGTACCGCCAGCGCCGACCAGAACCCCCACTCTTCTGTAGCAATAAGTATACAGCATGCCAATCATTTTACCACTTCTCTCCTCAGACGCAGTTTATGCGCTGGCTAGCTTCTTCAGCAGCTCCTCCTTCTCGCTGGTCGGCAGCGTCTCCAATGCAGCCAACACACCCTTAAGACCAGCCTCCTTGTCCTTCCTGAGCAGCTCGGCAACCTGGAAAGCGGTTGCCTCGCGCGCGAGGTTCTCGACCTTGGCGGCGACCTCCTTGCGGTTGGTCTCGATCCACTCGGCGACGGCCTGGTCGTTCTGCTCGAAGTCCTCGACGCCGGACCAAGCTTGCAACTGGGCGAGAGCCTCGTGGCGGCTGATGGCGCCCGAGTCGGACACGGAGAGCCTCTTGAGGATGTACTCCTCGTTGATGCGGCGGCGCAGGCGCCAGTAGAAGAACCGGCGCGCGTTCTGCCAGCGCAGCGGCATGCGGATGGCGCCCTTGGCAGCCATGCGGCCGGCGCGGTCGTGCAGGTCGGCGAACTGCAGCGAGATCTGGCCGTAGACGGGCAGCAGGAGCTGCTCGCGCTCCGTCATCTCCGCCTTCACCTTCTGCTGCTCCTCCTTGGACAGGCTGCTGTCGGCAATCTTGCGCTTGAGCTCGCCGTACACCGGATCCAGGCGCGCCATCGTCTCGAGCTGGCGGTCCTTGCGGAACTTGATACCGACGATACCTTCGGGCTCGAGAACACCACCGCGAGAGTCCTCATCGGCGTACATCTCCATGTACTTGGCGTTGATGGTCGGGTCGACGACGACCCACGAGCCACCACGGAGCTCACCGAAGGGAGGAATGTAGACGAAAACGGGCTGCTCGTACTTGACAAGAGCGTCGACAATGAACGAACCGTACTTGAGCACCTCGTTGAACATGTCGCGCTGGCCACCAGAGAAACCACGCCAGTTGGCAAGGATGAACAGCGGAAGCTGTTCACCGTTGTTGAAGTCCTTGATGGCCTGGGCGGTCTTGAAAGCCGAGTTGGGGTACCAGACACCACCGGCCTCCGAGGTGACCTGCTCGATGGAGTCGGGGTTGGCGGGATCGGCAGGGATGACATTCTCAACGGCGCGGGTCTCGACACCAATGACACCAACCGGGAGGCCACCGAGGCGAGCACGTCCAACGACGACGGTCTTGGCCCAGCCGCTGAGGGACTCCTCGAAGGAGCCACGGTCAAAGAGACCGGAGAGGTAGCCCTCCTCGTCCTCCTTACCGGCAATGAGCCACCTGACGTCGTAAGGCTGCTTCTGCGGCGGGTAGTAGCTAATGTCGCGGTCCCAGTGCTCGGCAGTCGGAGACAGCGGGACGGGCTGACCCTTGCTCGCCGGAACGTAAGACAGCCAGCTGACAATCTTGGAAACGCCCTCGAAGTCATCCGAGGCGGTCATGTGCGAGACACCGTTCTTGTACATGATCTGAGTGCCACCGAGCTGCAGGTTAGAAGTGTAGACCTCGCGACCGAGCAGCTTGTTGATAGCGGGGGCACCAGTGAGGATGATGGGCTGGCCCTCAATCTGGATGGCACGCTGGCCAAGACGGACGAGGTAAGCACCGATACCAACGGAACGGCAGGTGACCAGGGTGATGGTGAAAATGTCTTCGTAGGCCCTGGACGTCTCACCAGCGATGAGACCGGAGCCACGCAGACACTCGACACCAAGACCATCCTCAGCACCGATGATGGTCGTGATCTTGTGCCTGATCTCGCCGTCCTCCTCGATCTCCTCGGTGATGACTTCGCGCCTGTCACCTTCGTCGAAGTGCTTCTTCTTCTCCTCAGTGAGGTAGAGGTACTTGAAGCCCTTCTCAGGGTTGGCAGGGTCGTTCCAGGCAACCGAGAAGTGCGGGATCAGCTCCTCAGCCATACCGATGCGAGCACCGGAGTTGGCAGACAAGTAGATGCGAGGAATGCCAAGCTTGCGGGCAAGCTCAGAGCACTTGTGGAAGAACTTGTCTTCCGCAGGGCCGAACGAACCGATCTTGAAGGTGATGTCGTTGGAGATGATGATGAACCTACGGCCCTTGGGGTACTCGGGAGTCTTAGCCGTGACGATCCAACCGACCATACCAATGGTGTTGGCACCCGGCTCACGGTTGACCTCGGCCAGGTTGTCGTTGTCGTCGAGGACAAGCTCGTTGTACTCGATGCACTCTCCCTTCACGGGCTGCTTCTCCTTGAGCGCCTGGTTCTTGGCGCAGGAGGCGTGCCAGCTGTTCTCAATAGCCTGTCTGAAAAGCTCAGGGAAGTCGTAGACGTATTGAGTGCCCATGATGTGGGCCTTGTAGCGCTTGGGCTGGAGCGCACCCTTGGTGGGGTAAGGAGTGGAGACGGGACGCAAGTGCATGGCACCGATCTTGGTGGTACCGCCAATGCTGTGGAAGAGCCACTGGCCACCCTTCTCAGACTTCTTCTCGGCGTAGAGCTCAACATCGACAACGTAGCCGGCAGTGTTGGTGATGACCACGCGCAGAGGGTAGGGCTCGCCGTCCTCGTCGGTACAGATGATGCGGATCTCCGCGCCGGTGACACGGAGCCTCCAGGCACGACGACCGAATCTGTCGAGGAAGCTAGCGAGGGCTTCTTGGACATCCTGGGGCTGCAGGGGGAAGACGGTTGAGAAGTTGATGAAGATGTGGTTCATGTCAGAGCCGTTGTTGCCGATGATCTCAAGAGCATCCAGGATGTCGTTCATGAGCCTGTCGGCCTCGGAGATCATAAACTCAGCGGTGGGAATGCCTTCCCGGAGGCGGCCAGGGCGGACGACAGCACGCGTGAAGTACCTCTTGTCATTCTCCGCGCCCTTTCCAACAGCCTCGTAGATGTGGATGTTGCGGTTCTCAGTGAAAACTGGTTTGATGTTGAACTTGTTCAGACGTCCAAGTTCGAGCTGGAAAGCAAGGGCAGGCTCAATGTGACGGATGCTGGCGTCCTCCTCATAGGCCGGGCCTCTGAAGGTGTAGTAGCCGGGGTAGGTGCCGTCCTTGTGACCGCAGATGAACGTGACACGGCGGACACGCCTGGCCAGAAGCTCTTCCTTGTACTCGTTGACGATAGGAGTAATGCGATCCAGGATCTCGCGGTCATCAAAGCTCTCAGCGTCCCTGACAGCAACATTGCAGACAGCGGTAAGCTCGTCGTCGCTCTCGAGCTTGGGCGCCGGCTTGCGCTTGCCAGCAAGATCAGCAATCAGACCGCCGGTGTTGGCGTTGGAAGGCCTCTTCGTGCTGGTACCGACGACAGGGAAAGCCTCAAGAGCACGCATCAAGTACTCCTCGGCATCCTCCAGGAAGTGGATGGGCACAACCGCACCCTTGCGGGTAGGCTCACCCTCGGTGCCGCGGCGCAGGTAGCTCATGTCGCTGATGGAGTGAATGCGCTTGCCAAAGAAAGAACTCTGGTCAGCGCTGGGTGTCGAGGGCGTGGACGGGTGCGAAGACTCGACCGGGAGGCCGAATTCGGACTCGCCAACTTTGCGGAGGGCGAAGTCCCAGGAAAGGACGTAGGGAGCCTCAGTCTCGATGTGGTAATCAATCTGCTTGAGCTGGTACGCACGGTAGGCGCGGCGCGTGTAAACTTCAAGAGCAGCCAGAGCGACGTAAGGGTCTTGGTGAGCGAAGAACGTGGGTAGGACATCGAAGACGGTGTACTTCGAGTCGACAACCTCCTTAATGATATTGAAATCGGGCTCACGGTGGTCCCAGCCACTCTCGCCGTACTTGGACTCGATGACGGCGGAGCGGAGGATGTGCTCCATCTGAGAGGTGCGCTCCTCAAGGGAAGGCATAGCACACTGGATCAAGACCTCACGAGCCTTGATGGCCACCTTCGCGGTAGCCCTCGACTCGAGATCAGTCAGCTTGCGGAGAGGCTCCTTCAAGTACTTGGCCACGTTTCCGACACCAGGCTTGTTGGGCTTGTAGGAATCCAGAATGGCAAGGAGAAGGTTGTTCTTGGACTGAACCCTGGTGTGAGAGAGAACAGTGTAGACGATAGGGACCAGATCGTCTTTCTGCGAGTCCCTAAGCTTAAGGACAACCTCTTCGTCCCTGTTTTGGCGGAACGAGAACTGGTACTCGACAGCCTGGTACTCCTCAATGAGCGTGGTCATGACGGCAAACTCATTCGCCTTCAGTCCCTCAATGTACTGGTTGGTAATGTCGAGGAGAGGGGACAGAGTGCTACGCAGAAGAGAAGCATCAGCGGGGTCGACACTCTCCTCAAGGAAGCGGTTGAAGCTCTTGATAAGTTGCTTGGCAGGGAACTCGACGCCACGGCTGTGAGCGCGCTCCACAATTTGCTCAAGGGCAGCGTCGAGCTTCTGAGGCATACGGGCGTGCAGAGCAGAAGCCTGAGCATTCCACTGGCCGTAAGGAAGCTCAGGGTCGCGAAGGACACTGATGAGCTCATTAAGAGTGTCACCCATGATGACCTGGTTGTCGAAGCCCTTGAGGATGTCCTGAAGGACGCCGTAGAGGTAGCTGAAGCGCTGCGGGGGCTTGTTACCCATAATCTGGGGCGGGCCGAATTCAGGCAGCTGGCCAAGGAAGAGCTGGGCGGACTTGACCTTCGAAGGGTCGTCAAGGGCCAGAATACCGAGGATATCACCAGCCTCGAGGGTCGCGCCGGGTTGCTTGATGAGGTTGACGACACCATCCTCCTGGGCGATCAGAGGCATGTACATCTTCATGACCTCAACCTCGGCGAAAGCCTGGCCCTTGCTGATGTGCTCGCCGTTGGCGACACTGAACTTGACAAGCTTACCAGGGCTGGGCGTACGGAGCTGAGTAGGGTCGTTCTCTTGCTCGAGCAGGCAGGTCTTGCTGTCGACGGAGAGACGAGTCGCGCCGACTTCTTCTTTCCAGTAGACGTTGTGAGACTTGCCGCCGAGCAGGACGAGGAGACCGCCGTCCGCCAGAGCGCGGACACCGACCTGGCACCTTGAGCCGTTGATGAACAAGGTGTAAGCATCGGTGCTGGACCTGGTAGCAGTGAATTTGTAGCGGAAGCCCTCGTAGATGAAGTCAATCGGGAAAACGGTCTTGAGGACGTCCTTCGAGGGGACCTGACCTTTCTCCAACCCTCTCTTGTACTCTGTGATGCACGTCTCGCTAGCCACGTGAGCCTTCTGGACAGCACCGCAGATGACTGCGACCATAGGGTCAGGTCTCTCGGCGGTCAGCTTCTTCGAGATCAGCTCATCAAGCCAGCCTGTGGTGATGGTGTTGTCCTCGAAGGCCGGCGTCTCCAGAAGCTTAATCAGGTACTCGACAGTGGTCCTAAAGTCACCACGAATGCTCAGCTCCTTCAGGGCGACGACCATGTGCTTCCTAGAAGCAGTGCGGTTCTCGCCGTAAGCGAAAATGTGACCGAACTGACTGTCAGAGAAGCTGTGAATACCACCGGCAGTACCGACGGAGAAGTAGCCCCAAACGTTAGAGCTACTCCTGAAGTTCAGCTCGTGCATGGTACCACTGGAAGGCTTGAAACCCTCGCCGGGGTCCTCGGAGGTAATACGGCAGGCAGTCGTGTGACCCTTGGGCTTGGGCCTACGCTGGTTGACGTGAGACTCCTCGGTGGAGAAATCGAAGTCTATCTCGG
The DNA here is from genome assembly GCA_009829795.1 of Lasiodiplodia gonubiensis. Taxonomy (NCBI): domain Eukaryota; kingdom Fungi; phylum Ascomycota; class Dothideomycetes; order Botryosphaeriales; family Botryosphaeriaceae; genus Lasiodiplodia; species Lasiodiplodia gonubiensis. The sequence continues at coordinate 140,803 of RHKH01000012.1, forward strand.
TGGCGGAGTGGGGGTCGACACCGTACAGAAGACGGATGTCACGAATCTGGTGCAGGGGAATACCCATAGCAATCTGCAGTTGGGCTGCGGGCAGGTTGACACCAGAAACCATCTCGGTGGTGGGGTGCTCGACTTGCAGACGCGGGTTCAGTTCCAGGAAGTAGAAGGCATCGTCCTCGTGCGAGTACAGGTATTCCACCGTACCCGCCGACACGTAGCCGACCAATTTACCCAGCGCCACTGCTGATTTCTCCATCCGTTGGAACGACTCCGGGTTTGCGACCGTCACAGGCGCCTCCTCGATGATTTTCTGGTGTCTCCGCTGAACGGAGCAGTCACGGCCGAAGAGCGAGATGTTGTTGCCGTACTGATCGGCCAGAAGCTGCACCTCCAAGTGCCGGGCGTTGCCAGCCAGCTTCATGATGAAGATGGGCGAGCCGGGAATCTCGCTCGCGGCAGCGCGGTACATCTGAATGAAGTTCTCCTCCGACTCGACCTTGCGGATGCCCTTGCCACCGCCACCCTCCGAGGCCTTGACCATGACGGGGAAGCCGATTTTCCTAGCCACCTCGAGACCCTCCTCGGGCGAGTGTGTGCAGCCTTGGTCGTAGATGTCGTCAGGCACCGTGACGATTCCGTGGTCGTCGACGATGACCTGATCCACCCCGGTACCCGACCACGGGATACAGGGAACATCCGCGTGCTGAGCAACAATTGTAGACGAGATCTTGTCTCCGAGCGAGCGCATGGCCGAACCGGGAGGGCCAATGAAGACAATCTTGTTCGGCGACGCGGCGAGCGACTCGGGGAGCTTGGGGTTCTCGGAGGCGTGGCCCCAGCCGGCCCAGACGGCGTGGACGCCCATACGTTCCGCGACGTCGACGATGAGCTCGACGTTGGCGTAATTGTTGTTGTTGGTGCCGCCGGGGACCTGTTCGTTCCATGTCAGCCTTCGTCCATCCTCACGCGACAGCAAAGCTAGCGACGCACCTCAACATATTGGTCGGCCATGCGGATGTAATCTGCGTTCGCCTGCAGATCCTCCGGAGTCGCCATGACCGTGAATTGAATTGCCCGCTCATCGCCAAATGTTTCGTATGCCCATTTCCGCACCGATCTTATCTCCTTGACCGCCGCGATACCGTTGTTGGCAATGAGAACCTGCAGTCGTTAGGCTACTTCGTGCGACCGCTTCTCAAAGGCGATGCTTACATTCGTGATGACGGTGTGACCTGTCGCGTATTAGCGGGGGTGTCAATCAGCGCCGGGAGCGAGGTTTCTTACCGTCATGGCTGGCCACGAAGTCCTTCGCCTTGGAGGGCGGTGCGTTTCCTAGGTGGTTGAGCCCAATAAAGTGCTCACCTTGGACTCGTTAGCAATGGGCGCGGGCGGAAACAACGGGCTTATCGGGGGCCGAATCGCAGCTCAGTCTCACCAATGTTCTTCTTGGCCGCCCAGCTTGACGGAGTCCCGTTCGGCTGAGCGGCGGAGTCTGCTGACAGGCCCATGTTTGCGTGAAGTGTGCGTAGACCGGTTGTGTGTTTGGGGAGAGGCGGCGGCGGCGGCTCGGCGTCTCTGGTCTATTTCTTCTGGGGAAGGAGATCTAGCGCGAATGACGGAATGGGTATCGAGGGATAATGGAAAAGTAGCAAAGCAACGAGGCCTATGCCAGTCTATGCGGAAAGCTCGCGCGGGCCAGAGGAGGGAGGAAAAGCAAGAGTACACGGTAGAGGGGCCGCGAGTCGAAAGGCTCAAGAACGAAAAGGAAGGGTTGCAGCGCGTTTTGGGGATCTATAATAAAGCCAGCTGAAGCTGCTGAGGTAGGTCCGTGCCCTTGCCCAACAGCTCCGGCGCCGCAAATCTGACTTCCGTAGATTTCGCTGGAACCGTCATTGCTTACGCCCCAGCCGCCTTGCGCCGCTGCCCCAGCGTATCCACCGTCCCGGAGCATGTCGGGACGCGATACGTCAATAATAATTCAGTTGAACGCGCTGTAGCTCGTTCGCGTACGAAAAAACGGACAAACGGATCTCTTGACCTGGTGTTGGTGCGCTCAACAACGGTCCCCAACAAACACCTCGACAAAAAAGACGATCGCTGCTTCCCCCCGACTCTTTACCGAACGTTCATTCCGCTTTCCCACTGCTTTTGGCACGCTGTCGCTTCCCCAGAACCCGGCCTAAAAATGGAAGTCGCCGGGCCTCCAACTGCGGCCCGCCATCCTGCCTCGATAGGCAGATGTGTAGTGGACCTTTCGGTTCCGACCGCAAGCTGCGTTCCGACCGAGCTGTCGGTTCTCCGCTCCGGACTCCGTAGCCCGCCATGCCCTTGATTCGTATATACAAGTGCGCGTAGTGTGTTCTCGATATTGATCTCGCCTCTAAGCGGTCTCGAATCGCCTCTTTTTTTCGCGTCGATCGCAGCGGGCGCACTGGGCTCCCCAGCGCCCAGCCGCAAAAATGCTGGGGAAGAGCAACACGACCGGCCCGTAGCGTGCCCAATGTCTACCTAACGCACCTTGGCCGCCTCCCTCCGCCCGTCAGCGACCCTTTTTGCTGGTACTCAGCTATTGCATGATCCTTGCCAGCCACCCCGATCGCCTTCGGCTCCCCCCTGTGAGACGGCTTTTTACTGTGTACGCAGGGTCGTACCCTCCGTACAATCGCAGGGCTATTCCCGGATTGGAATGGCTGGTTACGTAAGCTTATGCGGCTGTTCGCACCTCTGGTCAGCGCTGCACTCCATCTTTTAGCTCCTCTTACTTCACGTCATTTTGCGCCTTGTCTCCTCAGATAAGCTTCCCTCAAACCCTTGCATCTATCTAAAATAAGTCATAGGAAAGAACAACTGTAAGTTCAACCTTCTGTTTCCAGAGCCTGCATCTGTCCGACCCATCCGCCCAGGCAAGTCCGTCGCTTTCCGGGCTCGTCGGTTAGGCTTCTTCTTGAGATTTGGAAAAGGTGGAAATATGTTTGGTAAGGTAATTTTCTGGCTGTTCGAAATAAGTCGTGTACAGACTCAAAGGTTCAAGATGTCTCACCAACAAGTAGCCATGTGAAGACACCGGCTTGACACGAAGGTACGTTCATTTTGTCGGCTATCTTTGATCAAGATCTACACCTAAATACCTCATATCCGAGACCTACCGTAAGCCGATGACTGTTAACACTTCCAGGATAACCGCAACGTTTTCCCAGTTCAGCTTTATCAGGTAACAACCAAGCAACCACAGGCCCAATCGGCCGCCGCTTCAGATAGTAAGGCTCTATCAAACTCTGGTGTACCACTGGCGTCGACGGCTTCTACCGCCTCCAGTGGGAAAAACATGCCACGAAATTCGCCTTCGTAAACAGGCCAAGACGTTTCGAGATGGTTTGATTCGGGTCCAGCAGAGAGAATTGTCAATCGCTTCGTATCAAAATATTGACAGTTTCCAGTAGCTTCGCCGAAACTTGTTCTGACGGTGCGTATTGCTGCCCTTCTCTTCTTGCTTGCGAGTGTCGCTTCAAGAGGGAAAATGTGGAAAAGACATTAGAGGGTTCGCGTCCTAAAGCAGAGTTCCCCACAAGTATACTGTACTACAGAATGCCGTCTCTAGCAGTTATATCAAGAGAGAAACTCGAGAATCATCATCCCCGTTTACCAAACATGACGGGATTCACTCCGGCTTCTGGCCGTAGGTAACGAAGCTTCATTACATCAGTACCACCATCCCAAGAAACAAAACAGGGTTACTTACAACGTGTAGTAAGGGTGAATGGATTTGCTCTTCAGCTCCTCCCGCACCTTCGCGTTGATGACCTTTACCTCTTCGAGCTGCCACCCGAGGACGTTGGTGAACATGCGGAAAGAAAATGCCTCCAATCCATCGAGATACTGCATCAGGTTCACGAGGCCAATCTCTTTCTACTCTTGTGGTCAGCAGAATACTTCTACATTCGTTATTTCAACTCATACCATCTTTGGATCTTTGGGCCAAGGACCCAACGGTATTTTGTACATCCGCGAATGTACATTGACGAAGCCTGCATCTTTCAGCCATGCCTCCGCCAGCGGTCCCGGATACAGTTCTTTGCCGAGCTTCTTGCAGCCCTCCTCCAACGTGGCGAGGAACTGGTTGATGTGGGCATTGGGCTTCAGTGAACCATCATCGGATCTGTAATGTGTATCGAAAAGATGAAGCCTAAACAGACCATCAGCCGGGGCAATGCCATAAGGACCATGTTTTCAAGACAGCCACTCACTCGGTCCAGCCCCCCGGCCTAGTGCACTTAAACATATTCCCGATGAGCGCCGGCCAATCGGAAATGGAGCCGTCTAGCTGCCGGGCGTAGATGAGGTCGAAGGGCGTAGCGTGAGTCCAGGGCGCTTCGGCATCGTCGACTTCAAACTTCACGTTCGGCGGCTTTGAGGTTGCATTTGTCAGGACCAAAATCCTGCGCCCGAAGATTTCGTTTGCAAGGTACAACATACCACCCAGTTCGGCTGCACGGGAGAAAGATCATTCCCGAGCACCTGCGCGTCCGGATACTTGTCCGCAACCTCGATTGCCCAGATGCCTGTTCCAGTGCCGACGTCCAAAACGCGCTTCAATTCCTGTTCTTTGATCGGCGCGAAGAAGTGTTGCTTGCCCGTGACCAGCATCACCATGTGGTGGAGGAGGTCGAGTCGGTCTTGCTCGTTCTCGTCATTCGGCATGAAGTAGGCTCCATCCTTGTAGGCGTGGTACCGGCGACCGTTTTCGATTGGGTAGGCCGTGACACTGGACGTGAGCGATTGCGAGTAGGCGGAGAGCTGGTCCTCGATGCTTCCGACGGCAGAATCCGTCTCGAACTGCAACAAACCCCTTAGTCAGATCGAGCTAACACCAATGACTAGGTAGTATGATGGAAAACAAGCAAGTCGAAGAGCTTAACGATTTAGCGCAAAAACGAGCGATTTCATCGTGTCATGCAAGGGTTCCGCCCAACAAGACGGCACCTACCCCAACATCAACCTCAATTTGCTGCTCGGAGGCGGACATGGTGATCTTCAAAACAATCGCAACTGCAGGGGCCGTGGCGTCACAAATCTGCAGGATGGGGGATCAAAGGAGTCGGCTCCGGCGGCCATGTGGCTGCGGGGCGGGCCGCATAAGAGTAGGAGAGAAAACACGGTGTCAGTGCGGCGTAGCAACAGCAATACAGCAATGATTGACAGAACAGCCGATAAGTCCCCACAGACCCCGCTTCTCAGGAGAGGCGAACGGCTTTCGGCATCTGCTTTTGTACAGGAGGGTAGCGCAGCCGAAGGCTAGCGTGAAGAAGAATAGGCGAAACTATACCTCAGCTCTTTCTTTAGAATATAACATACGTGGGTACTTGAAGCTATCTTCCGGACGTAAATGACGAATTAATAAATATACATTCACGTCCGGACGATAGCTTCAGCTACCTATGACATGAGCAAAAAAGAGACCCACGCTAGGCATCGACTGCGCTACCCCCCTGTAAGGCCGGGCAAGGATGTAATCATGCACTGTACCGAACAAGATCTTGTTGCAGGCGAAGTTGGATCAATAATCGTGGAGGAACAGCAAGGACGGACATGGTTCCGAAGGCTAACAAAAATGCCCGGGCTATTTGATTATTAGATGTTATGAATGATGTGGCTTGGTATTGAGCAAGGGCAAGGGCCTTCAAACCTGACTGACATGGGTTATGTCATTTCCAGTTCTTTGAGGCGACGTTATAGCCAAAACCATCACTCGTCGGGCTTTCTTTCGATACTCCAATAGTCAGAGGTCGAAAATCCCGGCCACTATCTTCTACACAGTGATGCGAGCCGGCCAATAGCGTTCCCAGCACTTAAAAATAGACATTGTAAGCCCATCTACACATAGAATTGTAAGTAGGTAGGAGGCGGCTTGGATTGCTAAGACTTTTTATCATTTAGAATCAGTTTGGTACTGTTCGAAGGGAGCGAGGAAGGAGTATCTCACATTTCAGAGAAAAGTTTCGAGAACGGAGTGGTCCCCGGAGTGGCACGAGTCATTTTCAAATGTTTCTTTCCTCTTTTCTTTTTCTTTTGTGTTTTGTTTTAGAGGGAGGGGAGGAGGGGGGAAACTGTTTCAAGGATTGAGGAAACATGCGCCTTCACGTCGATATGTACATCGCAGCAGATTATTTCCGCATCAGGGGCCTCCAGGACTTCATCATCGAGAGGATTGGCGACATGATGGACGACTGGGAGGAGGTGAACCCAGTTTTACCCGAGATCAACACGTTTGTCTATGAAAAGCCGGAATCTATCACCTCCGGCATCAGGGTCAAGCTTGTCAGCATCCTCGAGAAGCAATTCTATGGACTCAAGAAAGACAAGGCCTTCTGCGACTTCCTCAAAGACTTCGAAAAATATTTTAGGGATATTCTGCCCAAGGCGTACGAAGACAAGCCGAAGATCACAGGGGCTATCCTAACTTACTGCTATTTCTGCAAGAAGTTCATTGTAGAGCGAGTTGACGGCTACACGCCTGCTCACTGCTCTCGCTGTGGCAAGAGCAACCACAACAATGGTCTGAGACACAGGGCTCAATGATCTCTGCCACAATGGAGGAAAGAACATTCTGGACCGAGTGTAACGGAATTGTTGAAGGAGCCAAAGACTTGCCTCTACTGTAGACTTGTGACGGACTCATTAGATAGCTAAATGGACATGACTTTGACCATCCTAATTTTCACAACTACATCCCTTGTAGTTTGGTCACCCCTACCGCTTGATGCACTTCCGATCCATTCTTTTGTAAGTATGTGGCCAGATATAGTCAGGGCCGCAATGAAAACACAGCTTGAACGTCGCAGAGAAGAGAGGCCGGACGATGATACGAGTGCGCCGAGAGCTATCGGAGTGTGCCAGAACACCATGTGCTGGCTTCCTGAGGCTATAGCGAGAGGAGAAATAGGGAGGTGATGTCCGTCATGTTTTCAGCTGTGGACGAAAGTAGCCTAGTTAGCCCCATCGCCGGCAAAACTCTCACCACAAATCAAAAGAAAACGAAGTCGAACAGCGTTGAAATGTCCGTCAGGCGGTTCGGGTTCGCGTTCATTCATGGTGCGTGGAGACTGAGTTTAGTCGGTGAGAAGCTTCTCCAGGTCAGCGTTGACGTGTTCGTTGGTTGCGGCGATGTAGGCATCATTCCCTGATCTCGAGATCAAACCCGGAGTGGGGCTTTGCAGATCAAGGCGGTAGATACAGCAGGATGTGTCGCGACCGAAACTCCGGGTAGCTGATCAACTGCTGTTATGAGCGTCCGCACATCGTTTGTGGATGATCCGAGCCACGCCACGAGACCCACAGACACCGTTGGAACATGTGGGGTTTAGCGACGTTCTGGCACCACCAACTCCGGTGTGAATAACTTGGCCAGCGAGTGCGGAAAAGATGAGCAGTGAGGGCTACGCTGCATGCTGAACGACCAACGCAGGAACTGCAAGTCCTGCTGCCTCTGGCATTCTCTGCACCGGGCGCCCTTCCGGTAGGCTTACGAGGCGATGGGCCCGACAGACGCATCGGACTCTGGTGGTAGGTGCCGGCACTGATGATTGGTCAGTAGTTGCTATTCCCAGGTAATGCGTGAAGATACGATCCTTCATCGCGTGGCAATTCATTGTTGTGCGACCAATTGCCGTTTGGAGCAGCACGCACGAAGGGAAAGATTGAAGGACAGGTTACACGACATGAACGCAAGGAGGAACGAAAGAAGGTGTTTAAGCCGTGTCGCAAAGTAAGCTTCAAGCACGAGGCTGCCAGCGCTTCGGGCAGCAATGTGTGGCATCGCCGTTAGCTCTACAGCTAGCAGTCAGAAAAGGACAATCCGCAGCAGAATGCGGAACGATTGTCCGCCAGGTGATCTATCCGTATGCTGCACGCGCATGCACTCCTTCAAGTCACCGTCTGCCGAGTCGCGCCCCATTCGGTGCGAGATTCTTGTTCGCCCTCGGAGCGGTGTCGTGGCTCAGCTATTCTTCTTTAGGAAGGGCGAGTCATGACCAGCAGCACAGCCTTACGTCAACAGCTCCAAGATATGCTGATAATTGCAGATCCCGCGGCGATGAAGCATGAAGCGATTTCAACGGCCCGCAATAAGGGTCCACGATACCGACGAGCCTCGAGCGTGCAGCGGAAACGGCCCTGGCGGGGCAACAGACTTCCGTCAGTGTGCCAGATGCCGCATTAGTTGAAGCTGTAGAAGTTGCCCGATTGGTAGGGGGTGGTCCTTAGGATTGCGCAGCGATGTCCGTAGGCATGGGGTGGATACAGCGTGCGGCGCCGGGCAGCTCATTGCAGAGGAATTGGCGGATGACCAGAGCATGCATAGGAGGTGGGACGCCACCTTGCGTCTCCGTCTGATGCGTGGACTCGCAGGAAGCTTTTCGCTTGGCAGCTGTAGTTTTGGTCTCCACATATGATCTGAAGATTAGAGAAACGCCGTTCTGCCGAGCAATTGCAAAAGCGGAGGAGCAGCCAATTGAGATATGCAGAATCTGGAGGATGCCGTTTTCGGCAGGATTGCCATCAACCGTCTCTGTGGAGGATGCTGACCGGCGCCGGTGGAGATGGGAAATGCACCCCGCGGCGGCGACGGGCAGGGTTAATAAGAGCACCGAATGTTGAAACAGCATGGAGACGATGTGGAGGTTTGCTGAAGTTAGCACGAGGCCGATTCGCCAGTGCGTGAGGCATTATTTCCTTAGGCCGGATCGCACAGGCTCATGTGTAGGGCTGGCCGGAATGTAGACACGAAGCCGTGCACTCGCTGATCCAGACCAGCGCTAGAAGAACACGTGGGAGCGGAGTGCCGGCGACGCTCGTTCCGGCAGTCTCCAGGCTTCATCATTGACGGCAATTGGGGCGCTTAGCGCATGAGCTGGAAAGCTCGGGACGATTCGCTGATCGCGACTTGGCTGGATGTGTGCGAAGCCTCACTCTTCCCTGGTGCAGGCAGGGGACAGGCGGCGACCAATTAGCCGATGCGCCGAGCGGAAGGAGTAGGCTGCGTTTCGCGGTAAGAAGAGCAGCGCTGGGGGCGGCGTGAGGGTCGTCAATGGTGTCTGTCGTAGGAGGTATTGTGTGGCGTCATACCTGCCGACGGGCGGCGCAGCCTGCCTGGAGCAAGCGCGACCACAACGGACTTCGTCTGCCACATCTGCTGCGTCTGCAAAACTTCCGGCGATCCCACCGCACGCGCTTCCATTTCTCGCCGCCGCTCCCACCTCCGCTAAGACTCGTTGGCCCGCGTCCACGCTTCATCCTTGCCTGGCTTCCTTGCCCGCCTTGCGCACTAGGGCATCGGGTCGCGATCGCTCGCGCACGACGCACTGCAGCTCCACCCCAGACCCTACGAATATACCGCCTGCCTAGCGCACTGAATAAGATGTGAGCTCCTCCCACCCTTCCAGAAGCGCCCGGTGCGCCCGAGTCTGTTCGAGTCTGGAGCTGATATGGCGGTTCCAAGCAGCTGCCGCCCAGCGGCGCCCGAAAAGGCGCCTTTCAATCGACGCCTTTCTCTCCCCATCACCCAGCCCTTTCCGCTCGCTCACGGTCACGGGAAGCCTCCCTCCCTTCCTCGCTGCACTACGCTTCCGTATACCCCGCCACAGCCCTCGGCCCTCAACCCCGCCTCACCGCGACACCAGACCATGGAGCCGCGCTACTCGGGCTACCACAGGTCCTCCTCGCCTGGGAGCCGCCGCATACACAACCCAGGCCGCGCGACTACGGGATCCTTCAGCTCTTACGACCCCTACTACGACCCATACAATAGGTCGCCACGGTCCAGCGGCGACCGCCTTGTGCCCTCGTCCAACACCTCCAACTACTCGACCGCCCCGAGCGCCGCCACTCGAGCTAGTGCGGGGTATGATGCATACACGGGCAGGCCGCGCAGTTCCACGCTCGAAGGCTCACGCCGGCCGGCGAGCACTTTGAACTCTGGCGTGCCCATCCGCACCACCACCCACAGCACCGTCGTGCACTCTCATGACCGACCGTCAAGCCCGCTGGCTCGAAGCTACGACGGCCGCGGCAGCTCGTACACCGTTGCCACTGCCGCCGCTCCAGTCCCCAGCCCCTCCTCCAGACAAGGCCACGGGCACGGGCACAAGAAATTCTACAGCATCGACGATGGCAAGGCTGTAAGAGTGGATCCGCGTGAAGCAGAGCTCCGTCGCCACAACGGCCACAGCCGGTCAAACTCCAAAACTTACCACACGACCACCCAGCGTTATCCAGTGCAGGACACGGTTGACGATGGCTACTCGTACACGGATGCCGCCGGTATGTACCGAGACACGGAGCCCAGTTGGCGTGCCCGCTCAGGGAGCGTCGAAAGCCGCACGAGGCGACCAGTTAGCATGGTCGAGAGCTACGGCCCTCGTTCATCGGCTCGCGATCTTTCCGGGCCTCCTGTCACGACAAGGGGCTTCGATAAGATTAATGGAGGTATTGCAGCTGCTTCAGCTGTTGGCCGCAGTGGAAGTCTCAGAGATTACGGCCATGCGCGAGCCTCGTCACGCGAGCGATCACACGAGAGAAGTGGTACCGCTGATTCGTACTATCGCGACGAGGCCATGTACGCGCCGCCTCCGCGCTCCTCGTCTGTACGTGCAGCGCCGACCCTTCACCAAGACTTCAACGATAGGCGAGAGGATCGACGCGACGATCGCCGAGATGACCGGCGCGATGACCGCTATGGCTACCGAGATGAGGTCGAAGACCGTGACCGCCTTCGCACGTCCAAACGCTACGAGGATCCCGATGTTGAAGCGAGGGGATTCGGCATCAGAGCCCCTAGTGTTGGTCGGCCAAGCAGTGTCGGTCCTGGCAACGACCCTTACCACTCGACTCGCGATGAGATTCTTGACCGGCGATATGCCCCCCCTCCTCCTCTCCCCCCTGCGTCAGTTCCAGCCTATCCTCCTCCCGAAGCCGGAATTCCTGTACCAAATGCTCGTGATTATATTCCGGATCCTCCGCGCTCAGCGCGTGGGGAGCCTGAACGCCACGCCAGGGACTACAGGGACTATGAGCGGGATCGCATCAATGACCGGAACGGAGATCGCGATTGGGATCGGCCAAAAGGCTATGATCGGGAGCGCGACCGTGAAAGGGACCGCGAGGACCGCCGGGAGGACCGTCGTGAGGACCGTCGTGAGGACCGCCGCGATAGAGACAGCCACATTCCAAGCGTCGTGCCAGCTGCTGCTGCCGCTGTTGGAGCCGCGTATGGTGCTCAACATATGGCTGAAAGTGCTGCGGCACGCCACCAACGAGAACGCGAACGAGAACACCGAAGCGATTCCGATGAGGAAAAGAAGCGACGCGCTCGTAAGGCTTCGTCGTCTGACGACGGCGAGACGCCTCGTGAGCGACACTACGTTGACAAGGATGACGTGAGAGATCGAGAGGACCGCAGACAAGCTTCTTCGAATATTGATCCGGATGAGGAGTACCGACGCCGTCTCCAGCAGGAGATGGAGCGTTCCACTGGCTCGGTTCGCGACAGAGATAGCGAGTCCGATCGCGAAAAAGAGCGCCGTAGACGTGATCGAGACAGAGCTGAAGCTCCCAAGGACCGCGTACCGGAGGCTGCTCCTCGGGATGCCCCTCGGTCGGACCGTAACGGAGACCTTGGACCGGACCAGAAGCCAGATCGGAATAGCGAACGGAGCAACAGCGTCTTCGGTGAATCTATAGTGGATGAACCTGCTTCACTGTCCGCAGCAGAGGAAAAAGACCGCGACAACCGAGTCCGCATTGTGTCACCCCCGAAGTCTGATAAAGAATCTCCACCCCCTCCAAAAGGTATCCTGCGCAAACCCACCGAGAAATTTCCTGAGGATCCGAATCCTATTCGTGAGGGAGTTGCGCCAATGAAAGATGCAAAGAAGGGTAAAGACATCCCTCCTGACGCTCGTTGGACCAAGATCGACCGACGTCTCGTCAACCCTGAAGCACTGGAGGAAGCCAAAGAAAGGTTCGAAGAGAGAAAGGACTGCGTGATTGTGCTCCGAGTCCTCACGCGCGAGGATATTCAGAAGCTTGCGGATCGCACAAGAGAGATCCGTGAAGCCAGAGGTAATTACCCACCTGATTCTGCTGCGCTTTATTCGTCATTTCTTGCGGATTCGAAATCTCTCGCATATTCCTCGTCTGGGTCATCATCGGATAGCAATGCCCAAGACCATGAACGAGATGGCCCATCTTCCTCTGAGCACAAGCGTCACCGCAAACGTCGCTCTCGAAGTCATCATCGGCATGACGACGAGGAAGAGGACAAGCATCACACTCATCACCATCACCACCACCAAGATGTGGACCCCATTTCTTCTGTTTTGTCCGAGAGTTCAGAGAAGCTTTCAAAGTCAAAGACTTTGACCGGTATTCTTGATACTGTTATCGATGTGCTAACGCGCCCTAAAGAAGAAGAGTACCAACGCGGCGGCGGTGAAGATCGCAGTCGTGATCGCGACCGTGGCGAGCACCGTAGCAGCCACCGCTCGTCCCGCCGCAAGCACAGAGACAGGGACGACGACGACGAGGATGAGAGCGACGAGGACGACGAGGATGCCAGGGAAAGACACCGGGCACCTCGCATGATCGAACCGTCGAAAGAGCCGCATGAGGATTTCCGCGAGAGGGAACGGGAGCGTCAGCGCGAAAAGGAAAGAGAGAGGGAATTCTGGGTTGATCCGTCGAGGCAGTGATTTTGTGATTGTGCGGTAGGAAGACACGGTGGGAACATCTGCGTGAAGCGCTTTCGAGGGTGCTTGGAGCCGGATGCATGTGTGTACCGATAGGGGTGTGGATTGGATCGAATTTTCTTTAGTGGACAGGGAGGACATGATACCGTTGGGATCGGAGTTCGTGTCACAGGCCAGACAGGACGGGACGTGGAGACTTTTCTGGATTCTTTGGATGGGTTCGAGATGTGTGGAGGGCGTGACTGGATCTTTTGTGTGGTTCTGATGAAAGCGTGGCATTGGAGATAGGGAAGCTCATGGTTGCATATATTTCGTGCATTAGAAGAGAAGGGGTGTGCTTTCTTTACTTCTCTCGTCGTGGTTTCGCGAGGCCTTTGATCATCTTCTTGTGTTAGGATCGCTTGATGGTGAGCTGGCAGGCTTGCGCTGTGCGTTCGCCCTCTTTTTGTTCTATGGATACTTTCGTGAAGCGGTGGGAAGGACAAACGGGAGTACAGCCAGGCCACGAGGCTATATCTTCTTCTATTCTCCACATGTCTATATTTCTTTCCATCGTTTTTTTCTTTTATCTCGAAGAAGAGACTAAAGCAACCCGACGGGATCTTTCTCTATTTCGTTTGCTCTCTTAGCCCTTCTTGCACTTTTTAGCGGCGTATTCCCATTTTGCCTCTCCTGCCCTCAAGCAAAGAGAATTCAAAGTACAGCGACACAAGCGGCGACAAATCAAGACACGCACAAACAGCTCACTCATGCATTGCCAAAGAAAGCGATGTGATTGGCACAGCACGGCTACCAGCATACCGCGCACTACACGTACCCCTCCCCCCTCCCTTTCCTCGCTCCTAACACTCCCATCATCTTCGGGGGCGACGATGGTAAGCGGCACCATTATTGTCCATCTCCATGACATCATAGTGTATACACAAGATTTTGGGGGCTATACAGTGCATATGCAGGATACCACATTACTGGACTTTTCTGACAGAATTCGAGTTGGTTCCATGTCCTTCACCACGTAGCCGAGAGAACACGTGGAGAGCTCTTATCGCGCCTTCCGGCGCACACACGTTCTGCGTTCTCTCTATTCTCGCGGTGTGAGGGGGGAGTTGCGTCAAGATGCAGGAGCTGGTGGTGCGCCCGATCAGTCGCGCTCTCTGCTGGTGGGAGTGTCGTAGGAAGCCAGTTCGACGGGTTTCGGAACGTTGGATTGGCGGCGTGTGGTTCACTTTTTTGCGTCACAGATAGCCAGCGTGGATGACGTTTGGTAGGTGTACAGACCGCGGATCTGCGACTGGATGGGGCCGAGGGAAATGGGTAAGCGAGGCGTGTTTGTGGACGCCATGTGGTCGCGCGGTGGTGATTGGCTGGTGATGACGACGGTCTCGTGGCCGGTGGTGGCGGATTACTGTTTTGTTTTTGATTATGCGTATGTCCAAGGAAAGGGAACGTAAAGGATTGGATGATGGTGGGGAAAGGTGGCGGGCTGAGGGCGCGGTGTCACTCTTGATTTGAGGGGTTTCTGGTGTTACGTCTTCATAGGAAGGGAATTTGTTGGTGTAGAGACGGCGATTGGGCCTCGCTGCGCGCCTGCGTCTCACTGTCGAAATCATCGGGCCTGGCTGGGCGCTGATCAAGGCTATATGTATCATCTTACTAAAGAAATAGACAAGTTCATCGGCTTGATTGGCGTGCGGAATCCACAGGTCATGCAAATAAGTCACATACCACTTTTAGGATGAACGCTTACCTTTCGAGGAAAGAGCCTACGTTCTACCAACCAATACCTATCGGCCACCTCACTACTCACAGAGGCCCGGAACTTACGACCGGAATGTCGCTGACGAGGACCAAAATACTAGAGCAGCGTCGAAACAGTGGCCAAGTCTTGAGCGAGGGGAATAATGCCGAATTGATCTTACCATTGGATTTGAATTCCCATAAATATTTTTGATAGCGCGAACCGTGCAATGAAAAGCTAATGACCAAAGCATCTTGGCAAAGCAATCACTATTACTAGTCGGCAGAGGATTTCATCAGCAGAAGAAGAAGAAAAAGCATGCAGACATCACGGCCGGGTGTCAATCATCGTGGCTAGTAATGCAGTCAATTACCATCATGCACATGAATCAAATTTATTTGCACATCCGTGGCTAAAATATGCAATCCAATATCCTCCGCGTTTCCCATCGTGACTGAAATCCACAAAAACTTTTCCGATTTCATCTCCAACGGAAGACCTCGGTGAGACCCCTCCACTATTCGGTAAGCTTTTCCGCCAAAGCTTGAATGATACAAGGGTTCGACAGGTGTCCGAGAAGCGGGGCTGGAGCTTAGACGTTAACTACCCTATCACATTGAGGAGGTGTGCCCCGCGTACCCCACATACAGACCAAAACGTGTAGATCAGTAGTTTTCCCCGTGGGGAGAGATTCGGAAAAGTGCAATCCGGCTATCTTCAGGCATTAGTAGTGGGATTTGATGGAGATAGCACGAATTTCACCTGCGACGGGTATAACGCCTCCCTTGTCGCATCCTTTTCAAGACCTACATGGCACAACGGTTTCCTCAGAGTTGGTTGAGAACAAACTTCTATCAAACAACGCCCTCTACGAGCACCGTTGGTATTCGAGCATGAGCGTGCACGGTATGACGACCACGGCCGCCGCCAGTGGTGGCGGAAACGATACGATCAAATTATCTACCCTTCATATCGAGGATGCCGATGCCGATGATCTCAGGCACCGTAAGTTCAAGAGCGCTCGAGGTGGTGCAGACACCGCGCTTGCTCTCTTCAGCGATGTCGACGAAATCAGCCAACCGCACGACCCGGCCGAAGAGAAGAAACTCATCAGAAAGATTGACTGGATGATCCTCCCATATCTGTCCGTTTGCTACGTCTTCTTCTATGTAAGCCCTTCCCTCCATTCAAATGGTAGTGACCGTGAAAACTCTCTTCGCTGTCAATGCTTTCCAGCATGCGAATCCAACGGCTGACCAAAACGTAGCTCGACAAGACTACGCTCTCCTATGCAGCCATTTTTGGTATCTCGGAAGATCTCCACCTCGTCGGCAATGAATACAGCTGGTTGTCCTCAATCTTTTACTTCGGGTTCATGATCTGGGCGTTACCGACCAACCTTCTCATGCAGCGATATCCAATCGGCAAATATCTCAGCATCAACATCATTGCATGGGGCGTTCTCCTCATGCTTCAAGCAGCCGCCACCAATTTTGCCTCGCTAGCCGCTCTCCGAGCGCTTAGTGGTGCCGCAGAAGCCTGTGCGGATCCCGCATTCATGATCATCACCGTCATGTGGTACACACGACGAGAACAACCGATCCGGATCGGCCTTTGGTACACATCGCTCGGTCTTGGAATTGCAGGCGGTGGCCTCTTGGGCTACGGCATTGGGCAGATCCGTCACGTACTCCCAAGCTGGAAGTATGAGTTCCTGATTGTCGGTGCGCTATGCTCCGCTTGGGGTGTTGTCATGTTCTTCCTACTGCCCGACTCTCCAGTGACTGCTCCGGGCTTATCTTTGAAGCAAAGAAAGATGGCTGTGGAGCGTCTTCGCGAGAATCAGACTGGAGTGGAGAACAAGCAATTCAAGCTCTATCAGATGGTGGAAGCCTTGACAGATGCCAAGGTGTTCCTCTTCTTCATGATTGCTTTGCTACAAGCTATGGTCAACGGCGGAATCACAAATTTTGGGACGTTGATTGTGAAAGGATTCGGCTACTCGACACGTAAGCTTACAATCTCGCTCCAAAATGAAGGCCAAGCGCTCACAAATATAGTCGGAACGGACCTCCTTCAGATTCCCTACGGCGTTTTCATATCTTTCGTCATCCTTGCATGCGTCTTTATCAACAACAAGGTACCTGGAAACAAAAGATGTGTCATGCTCCTGGTGTTCCTAGCCCCCAATATTGCCGCAACATTCGGCATGCGATTCGTTTCAACGGAGCAGAAAGTCGGGCGGTTGATCTGCTATTACGTGAGGATTTCCCTTTCAAGCATTTTCTTCTCTCCCAATGTGCTAACAGATGCTCCAGTTGACCGGCTCGTACAATGCATCTTTCGTCATGCTCCTTGCTCTGACGACTGGCAATATCGCAGGCCATACCAAGAAAGTTGTGACCAACGCGTGCTTGTTTGTCGGGTATTGCGTTGGAAATATTGCAGGCCCTTTCTTTTACAAAGAGAGCCAGGCGCCCGTATATAGCCTCGGCATCTGGAGTATGATCGTGTCCCACTTGCTTGAGGTTGTAGTCGTATGCCTGCTATGGCTTCTTTTGCGGAGAGAGAACCGTAAGCGAGACCAACTGCAAAACATCGAGGGCACGGTCGACCCTGGGCGCCAAGAGGCAGAAATGGACAGCACGGCTTTCAGTGACTTGACGGACAAGGAGAACTTGAACTTTCGATATATATATTAGTTGTATGTAGATTGAGACTCATTGCGTCGGGAGACAGATGGCGTGGAATACCGCATGTTGTCCGCTTTCTCGTTCTCGTTCTCATTCTCTTTCTCTTTCTCTTAGCTACCGTTTCCGGAACCGAAAAGCAGCCAACCTGACTCAACCATCCCTGCGGCAATCTCCGGCAATATAAAGCGGGGCATCGTAGTCGAAATCTAGGAATGGCGGGACCCTAGCTTAAAGGGCAGCTGCGCCTCTGCAGCTTTCTTACGACGAGCGTCAAAACATGTGAGCAGAGGAAGCTATCGTCCGGACGCGGATGTAAGATTACTATTTTTACATCCTCTGTCCGGACGATTGCTCCAGCTACCCATGGCACGAGCAAAAAGCAAATTTTGGCCAATCTTTGGCTGCAGTGTCCGTCTGTGCCGCTCAAACGAAGTCCGCCCCTGCGTCGTATACTGCCTTGGCGGTAGAAACCAACGAGTGTCTTCCCGCCCAATCATCTCAGCTTACCTCTCCCTTGGCATCTAGACAGCTGCCAAGATCTCCGCCCTCACGCCGTCCAAGAAAGTCTATGAGTAGCGCAGACAGCACACCCTCGTCTTACATGAGACCCTTTCCCGTGGTCTTACTGTGCCGTTGCACAGCGGATCATCCAGGAAGTTGATCCTTGTTGACAGTTTAGCGCTGAGTATCTTGAGAAGAATGATTGTTCTTCACTTGAAGGTGAAAAATAAGGCACACGTGCAAGTTGGAAATATATCCGATTTACCAATACTGCATTACCGTCCGTTTTGGGCAATGTTGGTGTGCACAATTTTGTGGTACTGCAAGTGTATATATACAATTTGAAGAATGAAAAGCAAGACGATATTCACAGAAGAAGAAGAAGAAGAAGAAGAAGAAGAAGAAAAAGAAGAAGAAGAAAAAGAAGAAAAAGAAAAAGAAGAAAAAGAAGAAAAAGAAAAAGAAGAAGTCGAAAGCCGAACCAAATCCACAAAAGCCACCGCCCCCGACCTGTCCTCCGTCATACCGTCATCACCGCATGAAAGTATCGGCCTACACATTGACGCCGTGCAGCCACTCCCGCTGAGCTTCGCGGGCAGAGAAAGTGCTGACGCGCAGAATCTCGCGCATCTGCGGCACGCTGGTCAGCATCCTCTCCCTGGCGACGAACCAGCGGATGCCCTCGTGGCAGGGCGGGCTGGTCAAGCTGCCCTCGTAGGTCCAGTAGTCGTCGAAGCCGTTGACCTCGTCGAGGGCGATGTCGAAGCGCATCTGCATGGCGAGCTGGCGGTTGGTCTCGTTGAAGTGCAGCATGGGCGAGGGCAGCTGGTCGACGAAGCTCGAGTTGTAGGTCGTGTCGTCGAGGGCGCCGATAGGGTCCATCATGAAGCCCAGCACAGCCTTCTCGTGGCCCTCGGCGTCGACGTGCACCAGATGCAGCTCGGCCCTGGTCGAGCCGCCGTCGATGCGGTGGTCGCCGGGGGCGTGGATGTGCCAGCCGGTCATGTAGACGGTCTGGTTGTCGAACTCCATCGACGGCAGCTGCGAGTAGTCGTCCTCCGGGTGGTCGAGGCTGAAGGCGGAGCCGTAGCCCCAGTTGAAGTACTGGCCGGCCCACACGCCCTTGTAGCCGGTGAAGTGCGGCGTGTGGACCTTGTTGCCCAAGGCGGCGGTATTCAGATTGATGGGAGATTGTTGGGTGCCAGTCTGGCAGAGCTCATAGTCTGTTTGTATAAGCATGTTGTATATCTGTGCGGGCAACACGCGAACTTACCAGGACTGATGCGGCCCCAGTCATAGGAAGCCTCGTAGGCCCAGTTCCTGGAGCTGGCGTTCCGAGTAGTCCACTGGCCATCGCCGACATCAGGAACGTCCTGGCGCTTGTAGATGGCGTTGGACGCAGAGCCAGAATGATCGGGGCAGGCAAGGATGGCGGGCAGGAAAGCTGCCAACGGAACAAGGTAGGAAAGCATTTTGATGTAGGGGTTAAAGGCAGGAAATGGTGAGTGTTGATGAAGATGAAGTGCATGAGAGGGGCGGAGACTTTATAAGACTGTAAGAACATGTGTATAGGCAGGACGATGCCATAGCAAGCGGGGATTTCCACTCAGAGCTTGGCATGTGGTTTTGATTCAGACTTGGCAGGCTGTTTGAAGGACGAAAGCAGGAGCAACGGGGCTGAGGCCAGGGCGTTGGCTACGCTACGCCACCGTTTGATGGGACGAGCACGCGGCACGTGGAGCCTCTTGCATTTCCACCGACCCGGGGGAAAGATAGAAACAATTAAAGTACGGGGATGCTATTGCAAGCTGGAACAGCCTGACTCGACAGCCGACTTTGCGAGTCGGTCGGTACCGAGCGGCGGAGGTAGGTAAGGCCACGCGGCCAGCGTGTCGGCCTTGGCGACGGAGAGGGTCATGGAGGAGAGGGAGATGAGGGCGGAAAGCGGAGTTGAGGCGGCGGATGCGACTTGGGCGAGAAAAGAAGGCGCGCCGCCTCCTGCCTCCGCCAAGGCCAGGGTCCTTCCTCGTTTTGTTCTTCTCGCCCTCTCTCCACCCCATCCCTTCGCATCTTTGCGACACCACATTCACGATAAGACGGCCGTGTCTGCGCTGGCTGTGCTGCTGCGCCATCGTATCCCTCGCTGACACGCCGCCGTCTCGCAGCGGCGCGGCGCTAAGCATTGGACGATCGCGAAGCCTAATCGTTGAGTTTAATTCCAGCATCCCCTATACCTTCCCTGCCGCCAGAAAGTGTCTGTGGGCTGACAGCTACCCTCCACCGCGCACTCCGTCGTCGTCAACCCCCTCTTGCGATGCTTGGCCTCCACCACCGTCAGCGGAATCAGCCTTAGCCTTGGCGCTATATGGAAGCCTCCGTCGAGCCAGTTTGACTCGAAAACACGAGACGAGCTCGACATGACTTTTGCCAAGCCGCCTGCTACTCCCACTGCTCTACTTGCAACCACCATCCATCATCGCTCTTGGCCGCTGACGGTTCGCAAGCCCTGTCCCTGGAGAAGATGGCTCGCGAGTCATTGACCATGTCGTACTCCCACCGATGCCGACTGCGCCCTCATCTGCCCCGCACATCGTTCTGTCGCCGTACTGCAGACTGCGCTATTCGCTGCAGCCAAAGGTGGGACCAGCACCGGAACATGCCTATCTCCATGGACTTGGCAACGCTGCGCCAGGCCTTTTGGCGAACACCGCCCACCTAGTGACGTTGATCGCCGTTGTAGCCATGCATTGGCATGGAAATGCCGAGCCCGCCTTGTTTCGTCAGCACCGCCGTTCCAGTCTGCACTAGGTAGGTACTTCAGCAGACGACTTAGGTCAGCCCGCCCCGTGCGCGGCATGCCGCAGCCGACGCTCCCGCCGGAGCACTGCCTTCGTATCTAGCACAGCCCTACCCGGGCCGATTCTTGACATGTTCCAGAAGCTTGCCAATTTCTCCAAGAATAGCCCCCTTTTTGACTTTGTACGGCTGTTTGATCCTCTTGGCCGTAGATTATCTTTATCTTGAGGGGGCCGTGACTTCTTTCAGGCCATCTCCTCATCTCGTCGTCCACCATTCCGGTTTGGAGCCCGACCATCGTGAGTGACTGACACTCCCTTATAAGCCTCTACTGAATCGTCGGCTAGTTCTACTCCACGCTATCGTTTGATTACACGGCTCCCTTCGCGGCGTGCCACCACTGCGCGCCTCGTATCAGGCCAACTACAGGCCAGGATAAATCCGAGTCCTTCGGATAGTAACCCATGCGAACTTGGCTTCGAATGGTAAAAAGGGCGCCCGTGGCCTGGTAAAAATAGTAGACCATGAAGCTGGGAAGAAATATGCGTCGGTCTCAGCACGTCCAAGAGTGCCAGTTCTGTTTGATGATGGTAGACTCGTCTCAGGGTCGATGATGTCGCCAGTCAAGGTAAGGGAATCAGGTAGTAACTCGGAGACACTATTTGCTGGCTGCCGATGGTCCGTGGGAACCAAACGATCTGATGGCTGCTCGTGTCATGGCAGCATACGCCATTTTCGGGACGTATATGTAAAATTAACAATTAGACATGCACGTCTGGACGATAACTTCCACTGATAACTCAAGGAAAAGCAAGCCATTCACCCTGGTCTGGAACATTCCCAACTATATCTTGTGGATTCCCGGAGACAATCCAGACCAATAGCGAAGGTATCACGGCCTGGCATGGCTCGCAGAGCCACATGAGAGTTGGGCCAAACAATAGTGGGTTTGGAAATTTCCAGATAACGACAACCTTGCGGGTAGCGCTGCAAAAGCCACCGAAAGTGCCCTAGTTAAGGCGCCGGGCTGGGACTTGTTTACACTTGAATAAGTTGCAAGAGTATCTTCTTTTCCATTTCGTACGAGATGCTTCACTACACACACATACAAATGTAAACTTTCAAAATTTGACGAGAGCGTGGAGAATGATGAATATTTATGTACAAGAGGAAAGAAAACCAAGGCAATGTTCTAAAATAAATAATTTGCACCTCTAGGTTTAAAAAACAGCAGAAAGTGATTTATCTAATCTACGTCCGAACGGTGGCTTTGGCAACCAGGGCTTGGAATATGTATAGAGAAACAAATGAACACTGGCTTATGATCTTCTTCTTTCGACTTACAAAATCGGCAAGCATGCCTTCTGCGCTACGGACCTCTTGCCCGTCTCGATCGGTAACGGAAGGTAGGCTTGCGTATGCGTCGAATTCGGGCAACCCTCGGTCTCCAGCTCGGCCGTCACCTTCTCCGTGCCCGTCGCAAGGTCGTAGTGGAAGAGGGTCCGGTTGAACATGTGCAAGCTCGCCTCGGGCTGAAAGTACGGCACCTCGTGGCCGGCGTCGTAGATGCGCATGAACGAGAAGTTGCCGTACTGGCGCACCACGCCGTACTCGGTGCCGCCGACGACGAAGGGCGCGTAGCCGGCACCGCGGAACTCGTCGGCGTGCGCGTATTCGACGGCCAGCGAGACGGCCTCGCCGCCGAACCAGTTGCACATGTAGTCGGCGTCACCGTAGTAGAGCGCCACGCGCACGCCCGCCGCGAGCAGCTCCTCGATGTCGCCGAGGAAGTGGTCGTAGACAAGGTCGCCGGTTTGCTGGAAGGCCGGGAAAATTTCATTGTTGGATGCCGTGTAGTTGAGGTTGACTGGTCGATACGTTAGCCTTGCACGGTTCATCTCCATCCTTGAAGCGTACCTCCGATAGCGTCTTGTACCCGGTCTTGATTCAGGTAGCGTTCAAAGTACATGGGCGGCTCGAGGTTCGCTGACGGCTGGCGGATGTCGTAGCCGCCGCGGTCTGACCAACGTGTCAGCATTTGATCCTTTCCCCTGTTCATTTACTTTACCTCCGAATTTCATGTACAAACTCTCCACGTTGTCGGTGCACATGACTTGGGCACTCGAGCACATGGCCTTGCCGGCGACGGTGGATTTGTCCAATGTACGGCAGCCGTCGAGCTTTATCGAGCGTTAGACACTGGTTCATGTTTCACCGACGGCTCGATTACTAACTTGGTCAAGGCAGCCGCCCGGCATGTGGAGGGCGGTTTGCGCGTAGTCGTAGATGGCGTCATCGTAGGCTTTGATGCCGTACGTGTTGTTGACAGCAAATTCTGGATAGTGCGGGACCTGGATGGCCTCATCGATGATGCCGTTTCCAATCTATTTCCTTTTCAGATTTGTTCGCTCGTTGCCAGTTTGGAAACCCACGCCGAGAGAGTTGAAATTCAGCTGAACGCCCGAGGCTGACCCGTTGGCGATGGCTTTATTCTGTTCGTAGAAGTATTTGAAGAAAGCAGGCCCGTAGTGGCCGCTAGCATGCAGTCAGCTCGAGGGTCCGTTAGGGTCAAGACGTCAACTCACCCATAGCTCTCCGTCCACAGGTTGAATTCCCTGCTCTTGACTTCGCCGTCAAGCATTGGGAGGGCGCTCAAGAAGCCCTGCAGGACGTGATACGCCGCAACCGCCGCCAAGTCCGTCGTATCGATTTCCGTCGCGTTGATGACAGGATACCGGCCGGCCGCGGTGCTTTCGTTGCTCGGGTGGACGACGCCGGTATTGGGGTCCAAGCTTCCAACCCCCTCCTCAGCGTACGAAAACCCGGTGCCAAGCGGCTGGCTCAGAAAGAGCAGATTGGACACCTCAGTCCACGAGTACGGGTTCAGGTTTGAGGTTAGATTCTCGGTGAGATTGCAAGGGCCGAGCTCTGGACAGAAATGGTCAGCCACGAACGCGGAGACCTCTTGATGGTTTGATATCTACCTGCAAACAGTCCGAGCAACGAGTCGGAGCCAGGGCCGCCGTTCAACCACAAAGTGATGGGGTCGTTGGTGGCGTCTCGTCTGGATTCTGCAACATTCAGCTCTCGATTATACCCGCACCGAGATCTGGAGCTCACCGAAAAACCAGAAGAAGGTATGCACATTTGGAGCAATGTCGATGTACCCAGAGTAGCTGGACAAACAAATAAGCCGCCGGCGACGTGCACAGAAGTGCTAAACCTACGAATTGACACCAGGAGTCGTCTCGCAGATGCCCGCCTTGCCCGGCTCTTTGTAGCGAATAGTGACATTAGTTGGCGAAACGATGGTCTTGACATTGGTAGCATCGGCCGGAATGCCTCTTGCGTTGAGGGGCAGCTTCATGAATGCCGACACGCCCGACGCCGAGAGGAGCGCAGCGGCGGCGCTGCTGTGGGAGACCTTGCTGAACATAGTGGATGACGGACGAGGAAACGGCGGCATCATCGAATATATATTTGAATTTGGCAGCACAGCCTACGGCCGACGCAGCAACTGAGGTCCACTATAGCTGGCTTAACCATTAAGGGAAGGTTTCTGGGCCTGACGGCTGCGCGGAGAACCCACGTGCTGCGGCTAGGGAAGAGGCTCGCACACGACTTTGCAACGGCTTTTTCCTCCAAAGCGCAAGCTTTATCAAAGTCGACTAGGCAGAATCTTGAACCGTGGTTAGAGATTGTACCGCCACAAGGCCGAACGTTGACTATGCGTAAGTGGTGAAAGCAGGTAATGATTCTTTTCCAAGACTATCTTGCTATACCAACTTGACCATACCAAAGAGCCTATTCGCTTGAACCACAGCCCGATTCGCTGGGCAGCTAAGCATTGCCTTATGGATTATTGGCCGTGTGAAGACGTGGGAAATGTTAGGCCGTTGCGCCCCTGGCGAGACGGCTTTCCCGTGAGAAATCTCCGTATACTCAACCCGGAAAAATAAGAACGGGGTTCTAGACTAAGTAAGCGAAAAGTGGCAGTGCCTGCACACCGCGACCATGGTAAACATATTCCTGGAAGCACTATTCAATACCGTGGTTGAGGTTGTAAGTGTAGACAGTTCGTGGCACTCTTACCTCTTGTGGAGACTCTGAAATGGTACACCACTGTAGCCACTATGAGATTCGGACAAAATGATGTAATTGTATGCTACGGGCCCGAACATGTAAGCCCCAATATGCCAAGGACACCGAGGCCCGGCGGTTGAGATACCACAATGGCACTCGGTTACAGCTGACAGAGCTGTAAGTCGTCCATTGCATTCGTTGTGTCTGCATCGGTTCGCTTATTGTTGCCATGACATATGTGGTCAAACGAGGCCCTTTCCACTGTGACATTCAAAACGACTCACTGAGTGAGGGGAGTTCAACCAGCAAATAAAAAGAAATGGCAAAAGAACATTGCTAATTCCGTTACCGGGAATCGAACCCGGGCCGCTCCGGATCATCAAGCCAACGAGGGCATTGAAAGCGGAGAATCCTAACCCCTAGACCATAACGGATGGTGTTGTTCTTGAAATTTTTTCCACTTATTATCTATATATACTATCAAATCCAGCCTCTTCACCATGCAGCTAGTGCGGATGGACCCCCTCCGTCCCTTGATGGAGCTAGTGCATCGTCTTTTGGCTGCCTTTAGTCTACATAAATGCAGCCCGAGCTATTGGAGAACTTGGAATCGCGATAAAGTGGACCGTTTCGTGCCTCGCCGATGACGTTATGCGGCAGGTCGTCAGCATGCATATCCACTCGGCAACCACTCTTTCGCGACGCTACATTTCCTCGTCAACATCAGTTACAGACCTTAGAAGAACATGGTAGCATTGCAGGCAGCTTCATTTGTTTATAAGCAGCAGCCGAGGGGTTTATATGGGCGAATGTTTGATCTTGATTGTTTCACCAGCATTTCCTGCTCAATTCCAGAGTAACTACGCTCTTATCTAGACTTCCAGGAATGCCAAAGCGTTCGTCTGTCCTTCCGGGATTCCAGTTTCTGACACACCCTCTGCATTTCGAGAATCAGCCCTTTATTCCGGTTGGTAGCGCTTTCGGACTTTCGACCTCGCAACGCAACCGCTGGAGGAGCAAGCCTACTTGGGGTTTACAAATGAGGCTCGACGAATGGAATGCATCAGACTGTACGCTTCGATGAGGGATCGCCCAGATGACCATGATAATGGCGTAGAGGCGGCGCTATTCGGCGCATCTTGAGGCGCGCCAAATCACATGCTACCTTGCACCCACTCCTCGCAAAGACTAATGCCTGTAGGAACGATGTCACCAGTAGCGGCGCCATAGGCTCGAAGGGATAACGATCCTTATCGGAACTAGTCCCCTCGAATGTGACCCAATGGAATGGTCGAGGCATGCAAGGAGTGTTTATTTCCACGCCGGATTAGCCATATCTGGACCTGACGGACCGGCCCAGGATTCTCAACGGCAATTCAGGGCATAGCTTCAGCTCGCTGCGGCTGTTACAACTCTCTTTGGGATGATATGCGACCTCTTGGGACGTTCTGTCGAGCTGGCATCAACGTCAAACGTCTAGCCAAGACCTTGGCTGATCGCGGTCTGTAGCACTGCATGGCAAGCTTCGTCCCTGGCTTTGAACCTCGCGATCTGGGCCGCTCGAAGCTTTCCCGAGCAGCCAAGCAGCTCACTAACCTTCGGTAGCGGCCGAGGGCATCACCTTCGGACGTCTAGCCAAGACCTTGGCTGAATTTAAACTACTTTGAGCATCCCCAAGGATCAACTGGTGGGTGTCACGGCATTCGATATCTCGCGCCTTGCGTACGGTATGGCGATGTTCTAGCAACGTTCCACTTAACTCCCGCTTGCCGACACATTCTTCAAGAAAACTCATTCTGTCATGCAGTTACGGCCCCACAAATGCCGCTATTAAAAAAATAGAAAAAAGTCCGGGCAGACGACCTGTATGTAGTCTCCTGTTTCCGAACCACCCTTTCTTGTATTTCAACCCGCTGTTCCGTGCTTACCCAGAGTATCCTCTGGCGTACGGTGGGCCTGATGACTAGTAAATTTCAGCGATCAGGGCCTCCGTTAAGGACTTCCGTTGTGTGTTCCATATCTACGCGTACGACGAGCGTTCGAGAGGAACAAATGTCCCTACTGAATCCCATCAACACTTCATTCTTAGTCAAGCAGTCAAACTGAATTCTAAGGTGTGTTTCATACTGCGCTCGGCGTTGCGTGAAGGACCTACCCTTTTCAAGCCGCCGAATCTTCAACTCACATACCGTTTCGACGAATGTGATTCAACTCTATATAACACGGCCAATTAAACAATCGCGTATTGGTGGGTTGAGGCTGATGAGGTGGGTTCCAGGCTTTGACAAAGCCGTGCCTTGTTCTAAGGAGGGAGTAACTTACCAAGAACCATGTAAAGTTACTACTTGTACATGTCGCTATGCAAGTTGACAGCGTGTGATAGAGCCTCTGTTGCTGATGATGACCCATAGTGCGAGTCCTCGCACCCTTCTCCCCCATAGCTTTTAGAACATATCTTGTCCTCGGTCCAGGAATACGCATCCTCTTTCCTCAAATGGCCAGAATG
This sequence comes from Lasiodiplodia gonubiensis, assembly GCA_009829795.1. NCBI lineage: Eukaryota > Fungi > Ascomycota > Dothideomycetes > Botryosphaeriales > Botryosphaeriaceae > Lasiodiplodia > Lasiodiplodia gonubiensis. Next base: position 167,860 of record RHKH01000012.1, read on the forward strand.
TTTGGATCGGCAATCGGGAAATCCTTCCGGCATATCCGTACGTCTTTCTAATTCCTTGGTCTCAGAGCCACCAACTAATAATCCAAGCAAGCTGCATTTTATTGGAACGAGAGATTAAACCCGAACGTTGTATTCGCTTTTTCTTGAGATATGTAGAAAGGCTTAAGTAAGTTTCGCCTGTGGCAGATTCCCTGCCCAATCAATCCCATAGCATATATGGGGGACCTCTCACAAAGACTTTAACATACAGTAAAGACCCATATAGAAATTCCGCAGGTCGCAGCGTTTGCTGCAAATCCCCCAAATTTGTCAAAGCCTTGAGTGTAGCGGACTTGGCCAACCAAAAAAAAAAAAAAAAAAAAAAAAAAAA
>RHKH01000012.1:168386-211067 GCA_009829795.1 Lasiodiplodia gonubiensis
CTATTATCTTCCATAGAGGCCGCCCGCATATGGTCCTTTGTCTCCACCCCGCCATCCGCAATCCCCAACTGTCCATCATCTCCGCATGTCAATCCAAAAGGCCAACATACCTTCAGCCAGACACTCACCAACGCTCATCACCGGGGACTTATCCCATCAAGCACGACACTGAAATGCTCTTCTTCCTCCCACCCGCCCTCCGGATTGCCTTCAGCGCCATCACCTTGACCATCGCCTTCGTCACGACTCGAAACAACCACTGGAACACCGGCTTCGTCTCCCACGACGGCGGCACCACGTCGTCCAGCCTCGCCGCCACCGCGCACGTCAGCACCAGCCTGCTCTACTCGGCCGCCGTCGCGCTGTTCATAACGCTCCTGGTCCTCTGGCCGCTGCACAGCTGCCTCGCGTTCGCTTTCCGCGCCACCGACCGCCTCGTCGCGTTCCTCGCCAACGTCGTCTTCATAGTCCTCGTGGTCGTGCTGGTCATGCAGGTTTGGGAAGGTTCGGGGGAAGTGAAGGGTGCGGCGGGAGCCGGACCGGACGTGGAGAAGTTCAGGGTCGGGGTGCTGAGGCTTTACAATGAGTGGGTAAGCAAGGCCGTATCGGATATAACGAGAAAGGCGAACGGATGCCAATGGATGCCGGAATTGTGGGGCATTGCGACCCGCCATGGCCTTGTAGGTCAGCAGGTGTTTTGAGCCTGACAAGGTCAAATTATGCCAATTGCTTTTTTGTGAGTGTAATCATGGTCTGAGAATTAGATAACAATTCCTAGTTTTTACTTTTTACATTTTTCAAGCGATTCCGATAGAGATTCAATACGACTACAACTCTTCTGACTACGGTTTTCGTGACTTCAGCTTGATTCTTCAACTCAACAAGCCAACGAAGAGACTTCTTTTCTTCTCCTACGAAACAAGTAGTTTGAATGCCCCACTCTGAAATTTGCTTATCGAACCAATATTTCCACATCGAGCCACTTGGCGATCTCCATTGCCCCGGTCAGCTCTCCAACAAACCATTGAAGGCGAGACGTGGGAAAAGAAAAGAAAAGAAGCGACGACATTTCACATTCCACAGCGCGGAAGATCGGAACTTGAAAGAAATGGATGAGATGCATTACAGTACACTGCGTCAGTTGCACCCCTGCGTGCAGATTAACGCTGCCGCATGCCGACGCTCATGTTCCACAACTACCTTGGTCTGTGATCTGTGGAGCATTTCTTTGCTTTTTTTTCTGGTTATGCGCACTTTCCAATTCGCAGTCAATCATCCACTGATTGATTGCAGTGCTGCCTCGAGGCGAACGGTAAGGCTCCTGCAATCCTATCGAACAGGAGGCGCAGGTATGCTCCCAGCCTAGGCCGTTTGCTTCAATAAAGTACCTACAGAGTGCCGAAACATTAACGCCGAAATTTTTATGAGCAGTCGCTTTACCGTTTCATTCAATGTGCTTGTGTGTTACGCGCTGCAGCGGCTCGGCTCAGAAGACCGGTGTGGCACTGAAACGGCTGAGTTGGCTGGTACAACTTCAGATGGCTACAGGGCCAAAGAGAACCCTTATTTACAGCTTCAACTTCTCCGGCGGCTGGAATCTCAACCAACGCAACACATCCGAAACTCATCTGCCGTCCCCCTCGCCGCTCGACTCAAATCCACCCATATATTGAGACAGTCCATCATGGACTCAGCGGTGAACAAGCGAAAGACGGTATGGGGTTTCCCATGCAGCTACCGGTATCGTACAAACTGATCTCACTTCTGTCCAGACAATCTCGCAGAGTCCCGAGTGTGCCGAAATACGCAGAGTTCGCCAAAAGATTGAGGCTGCATCTTCTCCCCGAGAGGAAGAGCTCCATCGGCCGTCGTACATGCCCGCCAACGACCCGTACAGGCCAGACAGGATCCCGCTCTTGGACGACTCTGATATAGAGTTCCGCAAGGCATATATCGTGAACAAGGATGCCGGCGATCCCCTCGTGCGCCTTGCCATTCAAGACTATCTCAACAACACCCTCCCTCCAGGCGAATTCGACCCTGACGCCATCTTGGATGATGTCGGCAAACTATCGGGGCACAAGCTGCTTAGAGCCAAGTCTTTGCTAGAGGAAGAGCTCTTGCACAAGCTGTCATGGCAGCTGGCTTGGATGCTGAGCTCGCCAGCCAAGTGGGACACTGCCATGAGACAGGTCGTCGAAGCTGCCAGATTCATCCACGGACACCACGGCCTCAAAGGTGAACGACTGCACACTCAAGAAGCGCCACTTGGATCGAGTGCAACCAATCAGGAACAGAACCATGATGGGTCGGATCCTACGGATTCACTGGATAGGGCACTTTGTTGTTCTGCAAACTTCATTCGGAGTGAAGATGCCGGCGTCAACACACAAAACGACACTCAGCTCGAGGCTGATGTCGACACGACGCAGTCCAAGAAATTGTCCAAAAAGGAAAAAAACAAAGCGAATAAGGAAGCCAAGAAGCAGGACGAGAGGTCCAAGTCAGGTACCAAACCACTTGTGAGGAACAGTCTCCGAAGCAGGATCAAGCTCTTCATGTTCAAGAAAGGCAGGGTCGCTTCCCTTTCTAGAGACGAAGCGAAGCTAGTATTTGGGGCTCCGAAGTATCTTTTCGCTTGGCGAAACATAGACCGAGCTAAGAATCTGCTTGATGGGAGCCCTTCGCCCGTTCAAGTAGAAAGAAAGATCAAAGAGATGTACGGGAAAGAACTTGTCGCAGCAACGGAGGACTGGGCAGTCTTCTGGAACAATATCATCAACAATAAGTCCGAGTTCAGGGAATTGATCTATCGGAAGCAGACCGAGGAAGGAAACCGACTGTCTGCAGGCCAAACGAGCTCCACGAGAAAAGCTCATGAGGAATCAGTACACGAGGAGAGCGATCTGTCATTGGAGGTGGAGAACCCAGGTGCAAGCGCGAGCAATCTCGAACGAACTGACCGCCCAACCTCCCCCATGGCCAGAGACTCAAACATCGAATCCAGAGAAGACGAGGTTTCCTGCAGTGCATCAGACGCAAACGAAGTAAGTAGACTCAAGAAGAGGCTGTCGTGAGACTCTTGCTGACCACTACAGGATCATGCTTCTCGGGCTTCGTCGTCTGAAGCAAGTCTACAGCCAACCGTCGAGACGGCTTCAACAGAGGACTGAAGCTATTGAACGTTTCGGTGCCCAGCATACTTACAGAACTCCACATCAGAATCAGAGTGCTCGAATTTAAAGATCATGCTAGAAGGGCAAAATCACACCTTTGTTTTTCATCGCCCAATTTCCAGATTTGGGGCTGGTCACTGCTCGATATAACTTCAAGACATCAGTTGTATTTGCTTGGAAAGACTATTCAGGACGGATGTTAGTAGTATCGCTATTGCCTTGGTTCCTTGTTCACTTGGCTGGTATGCCTCACGGAGAAAAATGAAAGAAATTCCAAACCCGGCGCTTGAAATAATGCTTGCATCAGATATTCGTGGTAGCGTCAATCACTTGATCACTGAAGCCTTTTTGCGTTAGTACCAGAAATTAAGATGTTGATTTTGTTGATTTCTTGGGCAGCTCTGAATATACCCTCTATATCCTACTACTCAAATGGAGCTAGTAGTCGAGTTATTCCATCAGTAAGCTAAAATGAAACTTCAAGCGCAATACCCCTCTTCCCTTCTCTCTCATGTTGGCCCTCTTCGTCTACTACAATTTCTGTTCTTGATTCCCCACAGATGACTTCATTCCCGCCTCCATCATTCTCCTTGACCACCACCTCTAGACTGTCCTCCAACTTCAACCCATTGAGCCTCGCAGTCTTCTGAAGGGTTCCCAAGCTCCTCGCTACCGCATGCACCACCGCGAGCGCATCCGGCCTCAGCACATCAAACGCCCTCTGCGCCTCCGGCCCGCCTGCCGCACTCGCTGATCCGCACGGCACCACAAGCAAGAACCTCGCGCTCCTCCCGTCCGCAACGCCGCCCCCAAAGACGCCCGGCAAGAAGTCCTTCGCAATTGCTTGCATGAGCGGCGCCTCCTCCGCGACGTACGGGCCCCACGACGTGTAGCTCTCGAGCGCGCAATTCCGCACCAGGCTCAACTGCAAGTGTCTCAGACGGCGGCTCCTCGCCGCCAGCGCGACCAGCGCGCCCGTCACGGCGGCGTAGCCCTCGAAGCCGTCGGCCGCGGCGCTCCACGGCGCGCGGTACCAGCGCTCGATGAACTTGTCGGGCACGTCGACGTTGAGGTGGCGCACGAGCGCGAAGCAGCGCGGCCACAGCGCGAACCGCGGCGGCGCGCTGCGCGACCGCAGCAGGTTCGGGATGTGGAAGACGGAGAAGCGGTTGCGGCCGCCGTAGAGCAGTGGTAGCGCCTCCAGCGCCGCGCGCCGGCAGGTGGCTAGGATGGCGGGCTCCAGCCCGTAGCGCGGCGTGGGCAGCCCACCGTCCGTCACGCAGAGAATGACGCCCGAGTAGGTGAGGAGGTGGGAATAGATCTGCTCGCGGATTTCGGGTGGGAGCTTGGAGAAGAGCGGCGAGTCGGGTTGCGGGTTGACGGTGCGCGATGTGAGGGACTGGTAGAGGGAATCGGGCGCGGAGAGGTGGTAGGAGAGCGGTTTGCGGTAGTGGGAGAGGGGAGGAGGACGAGGGTCGAGATTGGGTAGTTGTCCGGCATGCAAGTCCGGGCAGCAGGTGAGCTCTGTCGACCAGGCGCGTTGAATCTCGTGAGAGAGGTCGAAGGAGTATTCGGAGTCTAGGGGTACACTTCGGAGAACGCTTCGCCTGACACGAATCTGTGGGTTTGGTCTTGTGTCGCTGACTTTCGAGCGAGCATACTCGTTCATGAGAGAGTCGGCTCTTCCTTTGAAGTCTGTTCTGCTCATCTTGGGTTCAGAATCCGAGCAGACCTTGGTAGCAGATTGGGAATGGAGAGGTTGATTGTGAAACGGCCGTGGTGGGTGAAATTTACAACCTGACGTTGGGGCAAAGCACCTTGTAGTCCTCAGTCTACGTAAATCGAGTACCTTGATGGTGGGAGGCGGAGATCTAGTATGCAAGCTTTTAACCTGTTGGAAAGTCTCCATTATCGTACGCGCTTAATCTTTGAAAGCTAGCTTAAGGATGTAACTTGGCGTTAAAGTTGACAAAACACTATCCGGCTATCGGATGGGAGTTGTCCAAGGGGGCCGATTTGGAAACGCGAGGTTGCACCAAAAGTCATTGCCAAAAGATCGAACCATATCGAGTCGCTCAGGTGGTAATTTTTGCCCAGCCTGCAGCATGTAGACCTTGTGTGATATGTAGGAGCTGGCCGAAAATTTTAGGAGCCTCTCTTCCCTGGCGCCTGGAGTCTGATGGACCATGGCGACGGGCCGCTGGAATATTGATTAGATAGGGGTTTGGCCGAGCTTACCATGCCACCCAGAACATTCAAATAGTGTAGTACGCCTTGAACTATGTTGAGGAGCCTTCGCACATCTGCTTTGTCTCTGAAATGCACTGCGCGTAAAGACCAAGGTGGTTGCCTGCGGTGCGTTTTGTGCAACTCTGTGTCCGCATTACAAAAACATCCGGGCCACAGAGAGTACGGAACCACTCATTGCCCTCGGGCACTATGTTGACAGTCTGTCGGTTCCAAGTTTGGGGTTCATCGTGGCTAAGGCCGAAGCTCCTACCACATTCCCTTCCAGCGCTGGAATTTGGCGGAGGTCGCATACCACTCTTCCCGTGCGACTACGGCGAGGAATCACCAAGCCCGGCAGACTCGAAACCTGGGCAATGAGACCGAAAATAGGTCTTCGGGAAAATCGATAATCATTTGTATAGAGCGTATACACCCTTCCTCCTCAAAACTGATTTGTTGCCATCTGACTCGCCTGCAGTGCGAAGCCTGGCATTCCTTGCCGTCACAAAAAGCGGACCGATGCACAAAGGAAGAAATCGCTTGCTATTCCATTATTAAACGAGCACAGCTTGAACATACTGAAATTCGAGCATGCGCATAGAATTTCGAGCACTACGTCCACTGGATGAGCCGCTTCTGCCACCACGCCACAATCTCAAGCTGGCTGCCACGACAACTTGGATCATTCAGTACGGTCCTTCTATGCACTCCGGTTTCTGCCACATCTATGCGGGAAATCCCGACGTGTGCTTTTACGGATGGGAAATGAAATCTCTTCTGAAGTTAATCTTTGAGGTTGAACAGCAAGTCAACTATCCAGCGTTAAAGCTCCATGTGGTTGAACCGGATCAACGTCGCATGCGTTCGGCTGATGGATTCTAGTGATTTCCGGCGGAGGAGATTGAGGAGCAGGTAATTCGGTGGTTCAGGAAGCATCTGTAACGTAGCGGTGGCACCCATGTGAGCCCTGTGAATATTCCCTCTTCATCTGCCCCAGTCATCTTGGACTTGAAGTTCGATTCTCCATTGCCAGTTCCCTTGCGCCGCCCATATGCCTAGCCAGAAAAATAGTACAGCGTGCTCCAGCCAGCGTTGCTCAGCCCCTGCGATCCATCTTGTTCAACTTCCGCGCGGTACTGATCTGTGTCCTTGTCCTCTGTCCTCTCACAGGCAAACTCATAGCGTGTCTCCTTCCCCTGTAGGTACCCATGTCTCTCAAGCGATAGATATTCTCAACGATGGAGCGGCGCAAGTCGTTTTCGATCTTCAAGGTGGAGAGGTGAGCGTTCAGATCGAGGACCTGTTGGTTATCGAGCTCGCCGATGGTGGCACGTTTGTGGATGAAGAAGCGGCTCATGACCTGCTTCGTGATGTTGGGACCAATGCCATAGAAAGACTGGAGGGCTTTCTGCGCAGCGGTGCACGTTAGTCGGACGCGGCGGAGATGGGTATTGCGTTGCATACTGCGACCATATGCCCTTCGGTGAAATTCAGTCCCAAGATGAAAACCTGCGGCAATTAATCAGCCTCTCTACAGCATGTGTTACGGGACGTCAAGTGGTACCATTGTGACGGCAAATGGCTTTCGCAACGAGCGGTGGTGGTGGGCGCCTGGGCGCGACTGCTGCTCGGAGACAATTTCTCGGACCTCCGCGTCACGTGCTTTTTAAAGTAGTTGCCGGTCTCTGTGACAGGACCCTGGGTTGGCTGTGTAGCACCGCAGGGAAATTTAGGGCAAGAATTCCTGTCGAGGCAAGCGTCAAGTGGCCGTCGAGGTGCAGTCGCGATAAGCCTGTCGGACAGGGCAGAGGCAGCGCAGGCCCAAAAGTAGGCGGTCCCTTGCGTTTCAGAAGGGCGCGCGCGCGGGACGCTGGGGCACCCGCGGAACTACAAAAGCTCCCCGCCACCATCTTCAACCCCTTCCAGAGTCCATTGCAATCCCATTCACAATGGCCGGATTTCAGAAGCTGCTCGTTTCTTTGCTCGTCTTCCTCGGCGTTACCTTCGTCTACTTCGCCCAGACGGCGGAGGCCGCCAAGGGCCCCAAGATCACCCACAAGGTGCGCATATGTGGCTTCTAGCTCAGGACACGCGCAGAGCTGGCATTGACGCTTTCTACAGGTCTACTTCGACATCAAGCAGGGCGATGAGGACCTAGGCCGCATTGTTATGGGCCTTTACGGCAAGACCACCCCAAAGGTATGTCCCCACTCGTGCCCGCTCCATGACACGTTGCTGATACGGACCTGTTGCAGACTGCGGAGAACTTCCGGTACGGCACGACCTCTACGTAACGCCCACAACACAATTGCTGACAGGACCCCAGTGCCCTTGCCACTGGCGAGAAGGGCTTCGGTTATGAGGGCTCTACCTTCCACCGTGTCATCAAGGACTTCATGATCCAGGGTGGTGACTTCACCAACGGCGATGGCACCGGCGGCAAGTCCATCTACGGCCAGAAGTTCCCCGATGAGAACTTCAAGATCAAGCACACCAAGAAGGGTGTTCTGAGTGAGTGCGCTGCGACCCTTCTCGTACAGGATGCTGACGGGAGACAGGCATGGCCAACTCTGGCAAGGACACCAACGGCAGCCAGTTCTTCATCACCACTGCCATCACGTCGTGGCTCGATGGCCGCCACGTCGTGTTTGGCGAGGTCCTCGAGGGCTACGACATCGTCGACAAGATCCAGAATGTGGCCAAGAAGCCGGGCGATAAGCCCGTGGTGAATGTGGTCATCGCCAAGAGCGGCGAGCTGGAAGTCCCTGAAGAAGGTATCCACGTTGAGCTCTAGATGGCGCCTTTGCAGCATCCGGTCCACCGTCGGCTGATACACGAAACCTCAAGATACTACTTTCGGCACAGCCGAGTTCGTGGCAGGAGCGGGGGAGGAGGAGGCGGAGAAGGTGGAGGAGTATAGCAGCCCCTCTGCCGGGTTAAGCCTTGGGCAGAAGCTGTTCGGCTTGGGCGTCATTGGAGGGCTCGTCTTCCTCTTTGTGCGGTACAACTCGAAGGCTGAAAAGTGGGACAAGACCATGGCTTAAGGGCGGTTCGGGCTGCGGCTAGCGCAGGTAGTAGAATAAACTGGGCGGTGACTGGATGCCTTGCACGGGCGACACGCATGTGACGGCAGCTATGACGATGACGGAGCACCGCGCCACATCAAAGGCTGCGGACAGTCAGCAGCGGCGGCGACCGAGCAAAGGCCGCGCCGCACACAATGCCGGGGCGCGCAGAGTCATCCGCGGGAGCGGCAGGGACACGGTGCTGGGGAAGCGTTGGGGGCGCCGTGAGATTCTCGTCTCTGACCGCTCCCCTCAGATAAGCGCGGCGGGTTACTGGCTGGGCGCGGCGTCGGGTGGCAGTGGCAGCGTCGCGGCTGCCGGTCGCGCTCAAGCGTTTGCCGCGCTAAACCGCTTCCAGCTGGCTTTCGCCTCCTGCTGCGGCCCTTACAAAATTTCACAGCACTGGGCCCAGGCTCTTCTCATCACCTCTCCCTCGCCCACACATCCTCCTCCCCACAACACCGACCGCTTTTCTTTGCATCTTGCGCTTTTCTAATATCCTGTCGTTTGAGAAGATAGAGGCCTTTCCATCCTCTCTTTTCTCGTCAGGAACCGTTTCAGGCGCGTTTCTGCCTCACAGCTTAAGCTTGTCCTTTCCAACATCGCGTGGCCCGTCCGCGTCCGCCGACCGTAATCGTCCTTAATCGGCTTCCCGGTCGCCCTCCTGTACACCCGACACGCTTGAAGCGCCATCACATCCAAAACAACAATACCAGCTCAGCGACATCTGCCCAGCATGGCTGATCAGCTGAAGATGGGAAACCTTTCCCTGAACGAGTCGCAGCACGCCCCCCAGAACGGCGGATTCACCGAGCGCGCTGCCTACATCCCCCCTCACCTGCGCAACAGGCCGCCGCCGCCGCCCGCCATGGACGGCGGACACGTGGCGATGAACGGCGGCCCCCCGCCCATGAACGGCGGTGGCGGCTGGGGTGGTAACAGAGGGTAAGTCCTACGATACGACACCTCACTTCAGAACAGTAGCTGACACAGGCAATACAGCTACGGCGGTCCCCGCGGTGGCGGTGGCATGGGCGGTCGCGGCAACTGGAGCAACGGCGGCTCTGGTGGTGGATCCAACGACAGAGGTAGCAACAACAACACTCCCGCCGGAGGGTCCTGGAGCAACCAGCCCTCGGCTTCCTTTGATCCAACTGCTTACGGCAAACCCACAGGCAACAGCGCTGGTAGCGCACGGGGTTCTGGTGATGGACAGTGGAAGGATGGCAAGCACATCCCCGGTCCTAGCAACCCTCGTATTGAGCGCGAGCTATTTGGCGTCCCCAACGACCCCTCGAAGCAACAAACCGGCATCAACTTCGAGAAGTACGACGATATTCCCGTCGAGGCTTCCGGCCAGGGCGTTCCCGAGCCCGTTTCGACCTTCGAGAACCCGCCTCTCGACGACCACCTCATCAGCAACATCGGCCTCGCCAGCTACAAGGTTCCCACGCCCGTCCAGAAATACTCGATTCCCATCGTCATGGGTGGCCGTGACCTGATGGCCTGCGCCCAGACCGGTTCCGGAAAGACCGGTGGTTTCCTCTTCCCCATCCTGTCTCAAGCGTTCCAGACTGGCCCGAGCCCTATCCCGGCGCAGGCTGGCAACTTTGGCTACGGCCGCAGCCGCAAGGCTTACCCCACCTCGCTCATCCTGGCTCCCACTCGTGAGCTTGTCTCCCAGATCTTCGATGAGGCCAGGAAGTTCGCCTACCGTTCGTGGGTCAGGCCGTGCGTCGTTTACGGTGGTGCGGATATCGGTTCCCAGCTGCGTCAGATCGAGCGTGGCTGTGATCTCCTCGTCGCTACCCCCGGTCGTCTCGTCGACTTGATGGAGCGTGGCCGCATCTCCCTCCAGAACATCAAGTACCTCGTCCTCGACGAGGCTGATCGCATGTTGGACATGGGTTTCGAGCCTCAGATCCGCAGGATCGTCGAGGGTGAGGACATGCCCCCGGTCGATGGCCGCCAGACTCTCATGTTCTCTGCCACCTTCCCCCGCGACATCCAAATGCTCGCTCGCGACTTCTTGAAGGACTACATCTTCCTGTCCGTCGGCCGTGTCGGTTCCACCTCCGAGAACATCACCCAGAAGGTTGAGTACGTCGAGGACGGTGACAAGCGTTCCGTCCTGCTCGACATCCTCCACACCGTCGGCACCGGTCTGACCCTGATTTTCGTCGAGACCAAGCGTATGGCCGACTCGCTGTCCGATTTCCTCATCAACCAGGGCTTCCCCGCAACTTCCATCCACGGTGACCGTACCCAGCGCGAGCGTGAAAAGGCTCTGGAGATGTTCCGTAGCGGCCGCTGCCCGATTCTCGTTGCCACTGCTGTCGCTGCCCGTGGTCTCGATATCCCCAACGTCACCCACGTCGTCAACTACGATCTCCCCACCGACATCGATGACTACGTCCACCGTATCGGTCGTACTGGCCGTGCCGGTAACACCGGTATCTCCACTGCCTTCTTCAACCGCGGCAATCGTGGCGTCGTGCGCGATTTGATCGAGCTTCTCAAGGAGGCCAACCAGGAGGTGCCCTCGTTCCTCGAGAGCATTGCCAGGGAGGGCTCTAGCTTTGGTGGCGGCCGTGGTGGCCGTGGCGGCCGCGGCCGTGGTGCTACTGCTACTCGCGATGTCCGTCGCTTTGGTGGCGGTAATGCTGGTGGCTGGGGCGGCCCGCCTGCTGCTGCTGCTGGCGGCTTTGGCGGCGGTGGCTACGGCGGTGGCCACGGTGGCTACAGTGGCGGTGGCGGCGGTGCCGGCTACGGCGGCGGTTACAGCGGTGGCTACGGCGGTGGCTACGGCAACCCCTCTGGCCCTGGTGGCCAGTCTTCTTGGTGGTAAACGCACCGCCCTCGGACTGGCTGTGGTGCATGACATTCCTCACATGCGCCGCCTGGCCAACTTTTGATTGAGGTTTTTTCCTTTCCGGTTTTGCTTTCTTTCTGGTTTCACTGGACTCGTCAGATCCATTCGAAGGTCCGGCATTTGCTTTCTCATACCCCGATCAGCATATAGACAGCGTTGACTTCCAACTGCGACACACCTTCCACGATGAACTTTTCCGACTCGAGACGGGAGGAATGACGCGGGTTCGACAGCCGACGCTTCACGACTTTGTACGCCTTTTGCTCCATCGACGGTGCTGCCCGGGGAGCACAGCAAATAGACACGTCTTCACTGGGCCCTTCGGATGCCGACTTGTTTTCTTTTCTTTTTTCCTTTTTTCCTTTTCTAATACGGTCCTCTCCAAAAGCGATCCTGCAGCCCTTGCATATGCCGGTCACGTTTTTATCGTTTCACATGGACGACGGGATGGTGGGAAAGACTTTCTCGACAGGTCGTTTTCTCTGGTTTCCGTCGTGCAGGGCACGTTCACAGATGGCGTTCATATCGAGTGGGAAGGCATACCAAAAAGAGTAATGCATGGATTTGTTGCGCTGCCTCAACCAGTTTTTATAGACGGGGCACGGCGCGATGGGTCCTAATGGCACATGAGGCCTTCTCTTTCTTCTCAGGCTGGATGGAGCGCCATAGAAAAAACGGGTTTTGCCGGTTCTTTTTCCCTTTTTGGCTTTTAACGAGGTTACGACGAACGAAAGAAAGCGCGGGTCTATTCTCTTTTCTTCTTTTATTCAATCTTCGGGTTAGGGTCAAAAGAAGAGGAGAGGTCCGTACTCTCACCTGGGTCCGGGTTTTCTGCACAATGTTCGTTTAGAGAGGGGGAAAAGCCAACGAACTTGACTTGCTTCTTTATTTCTCCTCTGAGCGCGGAAATTATATAACAGCAAGCGAGGGGGCTGCAATGGGATCGGATCCTAAAAAAAGTGTTTTTTCCAAGTATCTTCTCTTTTCTCACTTCCATTGTTCTTGCATCACCTGGATCGCTGCTTTTACACTCCTCATTGCGTGCGAGTGCGTATTTGCAAGACTGTGCCTTTTCGACTTTGTTTCGCAATTGGGTGGAAGTAAGAGTTTTGACTCCTGATAAGGCGCGATAGATCATCAATTCAAACAGTCACGTACTGCTACGTTCAAGAAATTCTTTGTGCCTCTGATGGTATATATGCCCGCTTGAGGTGTGTTAGAGTGAGGGGTGTCTAGCTATGCTCCAATTTTTTTGCTCTTTGCTCTTCGGCTGAGTTGATCTGGCTGACGTGGATGTATATCACCAGTCGAGTTTCATATCTGAAGCTTAAATGAGTGAGATTGATGGTGCGATGCAGAGTATGTACCAACTTAGATTCTTGCTGAGCGCTGGTGAGGTGTGCAGGTGTACACATTGAGCGCTCCTTAGTATTTGTATGGTATGATGACTTTGGGGTAATTCACGAAAAAGTGAAATCAACGTTACTAGTTCTAGTCCACTGATGATGGCAGACTGATCGTATAAGGAGTATAACCTTCTGTCACGCAAGAAGCGCTATTAATTATTCTATCATTCGTAGCTATCAAGCAGAAGACGCTTTAAAATTACCATTAGCCTCCCCGGTCCTCCACCCTACAGCTCATACACTATCATTTCCCCACTACCGCCCGACTACCACAGGTGCAACAACCGCAGCAGATCATACCTGGCGAAGAAGCTGCGGTTCCACTTGCCGAAGACGTACATCAGCACTGTTAGCGCGCACACGGCGACCTGGACGCTGCCGACGGCGACGAAGACCTCACGCACGCCGCCCTTGACGATCCAGTCGTAGCCCTTGAACGTCAGGCCGAACGAGAAGATGTTCTTGAAGACGAGTAGGCAGGTGAAAGCCTCGACGGCGACGTCGCGATGGGCGTCGACGATGTACAGGGCGCTGGCGACGGCGCCGAGCACCATGCCGGCGACCTCGAGGGCGAAGAAGAAGTCGGGCCAGAACCAACCGTAGCGCGGGATGTCGGCGCTGACGATGCCGAAGCCGTAGAGCCCCGCGCAGCCTAGGATTAGTTGCGGGATCACGAGCACCATGCGAAACTCGGGCTCGTAGACGCCGTTGTTGAGGCGCGTGAGGAGCGCGGGCACCGAGTCGGCCAGCAAGCCCGCGATGGCGAAGCCGATCAGGGCGCCCACGAAAGCCCCTGTGTACATGTAACCCGTTTCTACTTCGGTGAAGAAAAGCGGCGGACCCAGCATGACAGCGGCGAGGACAACGCCGATCATGACGGTCCAGCCGATGAGGGTACCTTGGATGAGGCAGGCCTGTGAAGGGGTCAGTCGCCGAGCTTACGGATAGACTTGATTCGAACTGGGAAGGAGTGGAAGAGCTGCTTGCACATACCCAGAGGATACCGGGCTGTAAGAACAGCGGGAACGGCCGCAGCGCCAACTTCCAGAAGCTCTCATCCGTCTTACGGCCGTTGAACGGGAGCAGCGTCTTTGCAAAGCTGTCCTTGTGCGGCAGCGGAGGAAGCGCTGTTGTTGTTGTTGCCGCCGTGCGCGTATGGAGCGCCTGTGTCTCCGTCTCGCCCTTGCATTCGCCGACGATTGAACCATCCTGACTGTTCTGCTGAGAGTTCCTGTTTGCGCTACCGCCACCCTCCTCAGACTTCGCCCCCGCCAGCTCTGTGCCTCTGCTGTTCTCGAAGTTATCACCAGCTCTGCTGCCCCTCCTCTTGCCGCCCTGATAATCACCCATATCCAGATTCAGCCGCTCGTCACGTCTATACGCTGTCTCCGGGCAGAAGAAAAAAAGGGGCGGCAGCAGCACGCTCGAGAAGATGGCAACAAAGTAGAACGTCCACTCCCAGCCCATCGTATCCGTCATCTTGCCCACAATCACAGGGGTGAAGAAGGCGCCGCCGAAAAGCGCCAAGTTGCTCAACGCCATGCGCTTGCCACGCTCGTGCACAAAGTACAAGTCGCCGACGACGGCATTGACCAGAGCCTCGAAGGGGGCCAGGCCGACGCCCTGGAAGATGCGCGCCCACAGCAGCGAGGCGTAGTTGTGGCCGGCGGCGCCGCCCCAGGCGCTGCTGAAGATCAGCACGACGGTGCCAAGCAGGAAGGCGTGGCGCTTGCCCCAGATGCGCGCTGACGGCACGAACAGGAAGCCCGCCAGCCCCACGCCCAGCAGGTGGTAGCCCGTCAGTAGCGCCATGTCGGTGAAGGTGCGGTGGAACTCGAAGGCCAGCGTCAGCGTGTTGGCCGCGAGCAGCGGCGACAGCGTCGACGCGATGACCGAGAGGAGCGACAACACAAGCAGGATCACGTCGCGTCGCCAGAGAGGCCAGTTCTATACATTGCGCGCCCGCAAGAGAGCTACAAGTCAGCCTATCTCAGCCCTGCTGTATTCTTTTCTTGTGGTTCTTTCCTCCTTTCTCTGTCTCCTTTCTGACAGCATTGTGGACCGGAGACTCTGTGCAGGTACGGTTCGGAGTGAGGAAAGGACGTACGAGTGGATCGTTCGGATCATCGCTGGGTTGCGGGACTAAGAGGATCGGATGCGGCCCGCTGCGGTCGTACTTCAGGTTGGGGTCCAGGGGCAGACTGTCTCTGCCCTGCGCGTCCTCGTCCATGAGGACGGTGCCTGGAGAGGTCGCATCATTGTCGTCAGCACGGCACGGCCGAGTAGGACGTAAGAACAGGCAATGGTGAAGTCAGAAAGAAAGTGGAGTCCTCAGGAACGCACCAGGGACGCGCTCGAGCCAGCGATCTTCCAGTACACCGAGCCCCATCTTTTTTTTGGTGTGTCCTTCCGACGCGTGCGCGGCTGTGGGGTGAGCGATGTGAAGTCGGGAGCTTGCGAGCTCGCACGACAGGAGCAAGCAGCAGTGTATGTACAATGGTGGAAAGAGGGTCGCAGGCGAGCACTAGCTTCCCGTGCGTCTCCGCCGCCGTCACCGCAAGTGAACGATTTAGACTTTGGTGCAGGGTGCTTGTTGCTAAAATGGAACGCGCCGTGCTGCCCGCCACGCGCCTCCCCAACGCGGCCTAGGTCGTCCGATCATGGAGCCAAAATCGAATGGCGTCGACTCAGTCCGCCTTCCGAAGCGGTATGGATAAGCTTTCGCCGTAAGTTTATTAGCTCATCGAATGTACCACAGCCCTCTCGTCACGCCTTGCTGCGTCGTCCACCCTTGTGCTTCGCCTCGTCGGAGGAGAGAAAGCCCATGCTTTGTTGAGCGCCGGCTAATCGGCTTCAGTTGCGTCTGCCTCGCTCAAACTTCCACCCTCGGTCTCAGTAAGATTATGCGGCGAGTCACGGAAGACCTCAAGTCAGTCTCTTAGTTAATTTCACTGAACACACGCTTGGTCCGCTGCGACTACTCCAGTTTCGTATTCAATCTGCCCAACCTATACACAAGAGTGTTCCTATCCCGCCCCCCATTCGCCATCCGAGAAGCTGCGTTCCATTTCCCTATACACACCTATCCTCCCATCCAACCAGCCATCCCTAATCCATAAAGAACCCGAAACCCATCCAAATCCATGGCTACGCTGGGCTGTGTTGCATTAGGCGCCAAGTCGGAATACTGTAGCCAATGAAGCAAAGGAAATTGAGGGAATGAAAAGAGAAATCAACATCTTGTGCAAAACCAGAGGAAATGGGGTGCCCCAGATTTCGCCTACGCCTTTGTGAATCCAGCCCTCCATCCGTCTGCTAATAATGAAAAGAAAAAGAAATAAAAAAGCTCGTAATGCTTGCGCCGATGACCGTGGTATCATGCTCTGTGTCCCGCCAATTGTGGCCTCGTCTGCCTATGCGCCAGGACCCAACATGCGCCGTGTCAAAATGACAAATGGTTGGGGTGTGCTGTTTCATGCAGAAAAGAGGCCGGAGAGCGTTCGTGCGTCGCCGCTCCATGTGAGAAAGACACGCCCAAAAACTCCGTACCGTGAAATGATGCTAAAGTGAATCGTGCTGCTCTTCATCTCCCCTGTGAACCACGATTGTGAAATGCTCCGGAACTCAGCGAGGTGATGCGTTGGCTGCGACAGGCGTCGATGAGGGCGAACCTCGGCCTGGCCCTGTCAGTGAAGCTCGCTTCTGCGACCTCTGGATTTCGATCTTCTTGCGCAGTGCTTTCAGTCTGGCTTTCATACTCTCAATCACTGTTCAACGGTTAGCGGCCGCCACCTGAATGCTTAAAGCAAACGACTTACACTTCAGGACAGACGCTCTATCCTCCTCCTCAAGTCCTTGAATGACATCATCGTCTTGCTTCTTGTTGCCCGATTTGCGGCCCAGCATTTCCTCCTCGCCTTCGAATATGGCTTCGAGCATGCGGATCGCCGTCGTGTAGTTGAGCTCGCAACCCGGCAGGTCTTCACCAACGAGCTCGTTCACAGCCGCGGCTCGGCTCATTTCGATAGCTCGGTCGTACATGAGCTTCTCAGCTGTGATTCCCGTGGGAAGGTGAATGTTTTCCACAGAAGTACCTGCGCTTGTGGTCGAAGTCGAGTTGGAGGGCAGGTTGTTGGGATGAGCCGGGTGATCGAGTGGCAGCTGTTTCTGAGCGTCAAGGAGCTTGCGTCCCACAAATTCGGACTTCTCCACGCACTCATTGAAGCGTGTGCGCACCCATTGCACGATCTGGTTCATTTTCGTGCCGACGGCTGCAACGTTGGAGTTTCCGGAAGGGCGCGACGTATGGCTATCGCCGATAACTTCTCCACGGTTGCGCTGTCCCCACCAACTACCCGCAAGGTCGATTGACTTGGCCAAGAGAGCCAGAGCCTTGACATACAAGACCAGCGCCTCCTCTGAGATTGTCAAAATTGCATCCACGGTCAGATCCTCGTCCAAAGCATCCTCCTCATCGTCTGTCCGAGGGTGAGTGCCCTGGACAATGCCCAGCCCTTGGTCACTGGGAGGTGGAGGCAGCAATTGTCTGTACTTGACCTCGGCGAAGCCATAGATCACATGGCTGCGTTGAGCGAGCTCTTCCACAACCTCGAGAACCCTCACGTCTTTGTCTCTGGACTTGTCGGTAGTTGTTTTGCCTCCATCACCGATAACCAGCATGCTACTTTGGGCTGTAGGATACATAGGGAACTGTGTGTAACCCTTCGGCGGAGAAGGGCCGCGGCCGGGAGGAGAAGCACCGGTACCGAAAATCCTGTAGCTGGCCATGTTGAGGGCTTTGGAGATGGCTGACGTGGCAGAACCTGGGCTAGCCCCGTGCCGTCTTTCATAGGAGCTATTCCTGTGATGAAGTGATTCAGGACGCCTGCCTGTTGCAATCTGAATCGCACGAGAGGTGTTGCTTTGGGCACCAGTCGTGGACGTCGGTGTGCCCTGCGTCGTTGCTCTCCGGACCATTGCTCCTTGCTGCGGCGGGTGGTCTCTGGTGAATTGGGGGCTGGCCGCCAATTCATCTGCAAAGGCATTCACCTCGACAGTTCGCTTTTCCACGAGGACGTAGTCACGCTCGAAGGCAACATCCTGAGCAGCACGCTCCTTTGCCTCTCGGGCTGCCCTTTCATCAGACCTTTGAGGGTTACGTTGCGTGTCGAGGTGATCTCGGAGGGCCGAGGAGCTTGGTGAAGGCGAATGGCGGCTGCTTCGTCTGGTCATAGTGACAGCCGCCGCAGTAGGCCGTTCTTGGACCAAGGGTGCTTTGGCAGGAGCGGTAGCGTGGTGCGTTACCGTGGGACGGCGCTCTGCCTGAGCAGAGGGCGGGCGGTCCTGGGTTGGAGCTGTGGCATTGCTGACGCGTCTGGCCGGTTGGTTGGATGACGAGGGTCCTGCGACGGTGGGGCGGGGCGAGGAACGTTGGGGCGGGGTTGTTCCTGAGGCAACTCTGTGCCTAGGAGTCATCTCCATCTCTGTGGGCTGGGGAATAGCAACTTGCTCGTTCATTGGAGCACGTCTCTCGTCAGCTGATCGTCCCAGGGACTCATGGATAGAGCCCTGAGCTGCATCCTCGGGGTGCAAGCCAGGAATTTCGCCGGCGATGACAACGTCAGAGAAGAACTTCTCGTGAGAGATTCTTTCTGTTGGGGTCTTTTTCAGGAGGGCTCGTACGATGTTTTTCATATCTCTGCTGATCGGAATTTCACCAAAGCTGATCCTGTCGTCCTGCTTTTCGATACGGCGGAGCAACTCAACGTGGTTGGACGCACGGAACGGTGGCTTTCCAACAAGCATCTCGTGCAGGACGGTTCCGGTGGACCACAGGTCAGCCTTTGCATCGTATTTCTCGTAGCGAAGAATCTCCGGGGCCATGTAAAGGGGAGAACCGCAGAGAGTTTCCGCGAGTGATGATTTAGGGAGCCAGCGGGCGAATCCGAAGTCGGCGACCTTCAGCATGGGCAGGGAGGCGATACCGACGGCCGGGACCATCGAGTCTGCCGCAGCAGCATACGGGACCTCATTCGGACGATAGGTCTGATAGTACAGAGGCGAGGGGTTGAGAAGAAGGTTCTGGGGTTTCAGGTCGCGGTGAACGTAGTTCTTGGCGTGGATGAACTCGAGCGCACTCGCGATCTGCTTCAGGAAGTGACGGCAAAGAACCTCATTGAGACCACCGACCGGAGGGTTGGGATACTTCTTCATCATGTGTGCAGTGGCGGGGTGATCTGCAAGGGTTGCTCGCTTCTTGATGAAGCTCGACAGGTCCCCAAGCTCACAGAACTCGGTCACGATGTGTATGTACTTGGGTACCTCCTTGCAGTCGATGAGCGCGACGATGTGCGGATGAGTCAAATTGCGGAGAATCTGGATTTCAGTTGAGAGATTATCCTTGAGCTTCTTGTTGAGCTTGGTCGTGTCGACCGATTTGATGGCTACGACGAGCTCCCGCTTCTTCTGCAGTGACGAGCTACGTTAGATCAGAGTGGCCGAGCATTGTTTAGCGGCACTGCGCGAGGCAGAGGGCGCGGGGCGGGGGTGGGGAGAGGCACGTACGGTGTGGACGCCCTTGTAGACGGTCGCGAAGCTTCCCTTGCCAATCTGGTTCATCCTTCTGAACGAGCCCACCATGGTGTCCGAGTTGTCGGCGGCGGCGGACTGCATGGTCGAAGACCTCCGCGGGCTCGCGGCGTGCGATGGGTGTGTCGGAGTTGCCATCGTAAACAACAGCCGGCGGGCTGGACGTTGCCTCAGCCGACAGCGACGGGGCTAGTAAGTCGCTGCGATCACCGGAGGTGAGGGTACGTGGGCGAGGCAATGACGTGGGACATGGGCCGCGGCGACTAGTCGGAGGCGATAACGCGGAGCTTCGAGCGAGCGAGCGTAAGGCTTGACGGACGACGGCTCCGAGGTGGGACGGCAGGAAGCACAAGCAAGCGCGGCTTGTCTGGTTGGCCTGGTCGAGGAGGTGGACGCGGCGGCGGCGTTGTACGGGGATAGGCGGTCGAGTCAGCGAGCGGTTGGAGCTGCACGGGCAGCTATCTCGAGGCGCAGCTGCGGCTCGGGTGGGCGCAGGAACAAAGGAAAAAGAAGCGCGGGGACAGCGAGGGAGACCGGGGGGCGATCAGAGGGCGGCGTATATAGGGGAGGCGTGCTGTGGTTGGGAGAGGAGGGCGAGCAGTCGGTCTGCGCGAGAGGTCGCGGCCGGGGAGCTCGCGGCGGCAGGACGAGTCACGGGTCACTTGTCGATAGGGCGCTAAGATACGGCAAGATAAGTAACATGCGGAGGGCACCTTTTAAAAGAACAGGCATTGCGAGCAGCCCAAAGCGAATGCCGTCATCGCGACCACCGCGCTTCAGCCTCCGCGACGACGCTGAGAGCACTCGCCGGTGGCGCATGCCCGACTTGCCAGTCGTGATCACGCCTTCGCCATCATTTCTTACACTAGTGTGGGCAGCAGACGCGCTGAAGATGCCGCAATACTGCCGCGCAGCCCGCGCGCTCGTACGCTGCTGCTGCTGCTCTGCTGCTTAGCCGCCTGCCGTGATAGCGCACTCTAATCTCTCAGCCTGCAGGCCCATGCGGTTGCCTGCGCTGCAGCTCGCCCGCGACGCAAGGATGCGCACCGCCGGCGAATCACTGCGCGCCGACGAGACCCTGGCCGATGGGTGTCGCGGGGAAGCAGGCGTGTCGAGCCGGCTTTCTCTGCGACCACGGCGGGGACCAGATGTGATGCGCGTCGATGGTGTGGCTCGCCCAGCGGTGCAGCTGACCGAGGCCGCCCGGCCAGTGCGCTCGATGCGGCCAGCTGCGCCCGATCTTCTTGCCTGTCTGTGTCTCGCAGGCCCGACCATGCGAAAGTGACAAGTGACTTTGGCCACCCTGCCACGCTGTACTGTGATGAGGGCAGTTGGCGTTGGCCTTGGGTCGTTGGCGGGCCTTGGGTCCCCCTTTGTTGTGCAGCATGCAGTGCGTGCGTGGCTGGAAGTGAACGGCCTGCGCACTGTTACCTGCGAGCGCTCGCAATTGCGGGGACCGGTCAAGCGACAGCCTTGTTGCCTGCCCTGGGTTGTCTCACCTCGCCGTGCCTTCAGCCTCATCACGTGAGACGGCGTGGTTTCGCGGATCGACGGACGCGCAACGGCTGCGTTCAAGCTTTTCCAGGCAAGGAGACGCGACAACAGTCCCACCCCAACGCGCCATTTGTTCAACGTCCAGCTTCGGTCGACCGTGCATCATGGCAGGCCCCAGCCGCAAGCGCGCAATTGATCTGGACGATGGTGTCCGAATCACCGGCTCGCAGACGCGCAAGAACCCCCGACTAACCGACGTTCCGATCGGCCGCGGCCCGGACGATGACGAATGGGATGAGAGCGCCCTGGAGGAAGTCGTCGACCCTTCGCAGGAATACAACGACCGTGCCTTCATTCAGTACATGCTCTATGGTATTTGCGACTCCTTGAGCAGGAAAGATGCACGGTAAAGCTCCCGCGTACAGGCACCCTCAGCACCAAAATCGTTGGCGTGAGGTACTACAACGGCTATGCCACCATTGGTGAAATGGTCATGCTGCGCAGGGAGCCGCACAATCCAGTAGGCCTGATTTATTTCCCTTATCTCTTCTCTGCTCCGTCCTTCCCTCTGTTGTCGCCAGCCACCGGCAGGAAGCCTTAGTGTGTTCTCAATCGCGGGACCGCGCAACGGCCGGAATACCCTCCGGACGAATCCTGCCAGGCACCATGGACCTCGAGAGCCGCTAGTAGATGCTCGAAAGCAGATCATTACTGCACGGACGATGACTAGCAGGCATGCATCTTACCGACTCCTTGATGTTTTCTACCTAAACTTCCCAGCCGTTGAATTGTCAGTAAGGCTTACACCGCGCTAACGCACTGCAGTATGATGGAAATGCCATTCAGGTTCTCAATGCTCAAGCGCAGCAAATCGGCCATATCCCCCGCCAGGTTGCTGCAAAGCTTGCCCCCTACATGGACAACAGATCCTTGATCGTAGAGGGTGTGATCACTGGCCACAAGGGCACGTTCGATATGCCTCTTGCAGTCAAACTATACGGGACCAGCGATCCCGTCGAGCGCCTGAGCCTGATCAGTGAGATGAAAGCTGACAAGCTTCCGTTGGACGAGTTCAAACGAATTGAAAAGGCCGAGCGAGACAGGCTCAAAGCTGCGCAGCAGGCTGCCAAAAAGCAGAAGGGCACGGCACGCCAAGGCAAGTCCGAGCAGCAGTGGGCCGTTGGTGCGGAACCGAGTTCCGCGCAAGCAGACGAACAAAGCCTCGACGATATTGTGGGCGAGAGTGAGCGCTTCAACCCACGAAACGTCGATCAGATGGTTGAGAGGTTTGGCGCCCAAGAGGCCGATCTTCAGAATCTTCCAATGGCAAAGCAGCCCAAGGAAATTTCCGCTGAGCTGCTGCCGTACCAGCTGCAAGGCTTGCAATGGTTGCTGGATCACGAAAATCCTCAGCTCCCTGCTGCAGGATCCGCAGACGTTGTGCAACTGTGGAGGCGTGCACCGCATTAGGCAAACGTGTTCACCAACATCTGCACGAACTACTCGATCAAGGACAAGCTCCCTGAACTAGCGTCCGGCGGCATTCTGGCTGACGACATGGGCTTGGGTAAGACGGTCCAAATCATTTCCCTGATCATGGCGGACCGTGCTCTGAAGGGACAGGATCAGACCAGCAATGCTACGTTGATCCTTGCGCCTCTAAGCGTCATGAGCAACTGGAGTTCTCAAATCAAGCGTCATGTTAAGCCGGAACACGAGCTCCGAGTTCTAACGTATCACGGCACTCGAAAGAGACCCATTGATCCCAAGACGATCAAGGACTATGACGTGGTCATTACCACCTATGAGACAGTCATGACGGAGTTTTGGGCTAAGCAAGGCAAGAGCTCACAAACCGTTCCAAGGCAGGAGGGCCTGTTCTCAGTTCGTTGGCGCAGGGTTGTGCTTGACGAAGGACATAACATCCGCAATCCTGCATCGAAGAAGGCTGTTGCTGCTACCAACCTGCTTGCACGCTCAAGATGGGTGCTCACGGGCACACCGATCATCAACACTCTGAAGGACTTGTACTCTTTGGCCAAGTTCATTCGCCTCTCTGGTGGTTTGGATCGGTTCGAGCTGTTCAATGGCGCTCTGATTCGGCCTGTCAACCAAGGAGACGAACATGGCAGCTTCTTGCTGCAGATGCTGATGAGCAGTATTTGCCTCAGGAGGAAAAAGGACATGCCATTCATCGACCTGCGTTTGCCAGAGCTATCGGAATACGTCCATCGTATCAAATTCTTGCCCCACGAGCAAGAGAAATACGATGCCTTGAAAGCCCAAGCAAAGGGTACGCTCGACCAATATCGTCAAAAGCTGTCTGGCAATGACGCTGCAAAGACGTATCGTCACCTCCTCGAGATCCTTCTGCGTCTTCGCCAAGTATGCAACCACTGGAAGCTCTGCGGTGAAGAACGCATCACTGGGCTCATGGAGTTGCTCTCGGAACAAAAGAGCGTAGATCTCACGCCCGAGAATTGCGCTGCGCTTCAAGCCATGCTCCAGCTAAGTATCGACTCGCAAGAGGACTGCCCCATCTGCCTAGAGCCCCTTCACGACGCCGTAATCACCTGCTGCGCGCACGCATTCGGCTACAGCTGCATCGAGCGCGTCATCGAAGGCCAGCACAAATGCCCCATGTGCCGCGCCGAGCTTCTCAGCACCGGCTCCCTCGTTCGTCCGCTCAGAGAAGCCCCGGCCCCTCCGCCCATTGATGCGGACACGAACAGCTCGAAGATTGAAGCCCTGCTCAAGATCCTCAAGGCCACGGCATCCAAGGACAAGGGCATCAAGACGATCGTCTTCAGCCAATGGACCAGCTTCCTTGACGTGCTTGAGCCGCAGCTCCAAGCGGCTGGCATCCGCTTCGCCCGCATCGACGGCACCATGTCTGCGCTTGCGCGCGACGCCTCTCTCGAGGCTCTTGACACGGACCCTGACTGCACCGTTCTGCTGGCATCTCTGGCCGTCTGTAGTGTTGGACTGAACCTCGTCGCGGCGAGCCAGGTCATCTTGGCCGACAGCTGGTGGGCGCCGGCCATCGAGGACCAGGCGGTCGACCGTGTCCACAGGCTCGGTCAGAAGCGTGAGACGACGGTGTTCAGGCTGGTGGTGGAAGGCACGGTTGAAGAGAACGTGCTCAGGATTCAGGAGGATAAGAGGAAGCTGATGCGTCTGGCGTTCTCGGAGAAGAGTAAGGAGAAGAAGAAGGATAGGGGCGCGAGAGTGGCGGACTTGGAGAGACTGCTGGGTGCAGGCTCTGGGTGAAGGAAATGCCAGCTTCAGGACGTAGCGAAAACAGAGAGGTAGGATTAAGGTGTGGCTGGTGTTCTGTATTTTGCCAAATGTGGCAGACTAATATTTGCTGGGAAAGGAATCACGTTTATTCTTTCAAATATCGTGAGTCGAATTGTGGTTCCGCGCTGAAAAATTAGACAGGCTGGGATTCGGTCAAGCACTGGGTTATTGTTAGCTGGATTTAATCATGTAAACGTGATTTATGTTTCCGGTGTGCTTCGTGTCAATCATTCTGAAAGCACGAGTGGACTAGATTACGAAAACGTGCGAATATTCTCGAAGAACAGAAGCCACAGTATCAGATCATGCATTCATTCCCGTGTCTTGACGCGCTCCCATCTGCCTTGCCGGTCCACGTGTCGTCATATCGCCCGCGCGAGCCAGCCTTCAGGTCCGGATCTTCCTCACCTCAACGAGAGCGCGCGCTTGGCCCATCTCGAACTTCGCCGGCTAGCGTATATTCATTCATGCTCATGCCACAGGTAGTTGAAGCTATCGTCCGGACGTAATTGTATAATTATTAATTCCACATTTACATCCGGACGATAGCTTCAACTACCCATATATATTCCTTTTCTTTTTCTATATAAAATTGAGGTCTATTTACGCTATGTTCTATGGCTCTGATTTTCTTCGCGCTGGCGGTCGGTCGTGGAACCCCTCTGTATCTGACGGACAATCATGATTGGCTACGAGACTTGGAAATCAGAATTCCGTTCTAGTTCCTGGCTGCTGCCCTGCCTGGGTTTGTAAGCGATTTTAAAAGGAGGCTCAAGACGGATGAAGTCTACCGAGCTAGATTTTAGGGAATCGGCTAGAGCCGTAAGTGGCTTATTCATCTACATGTTAAGATCCCTCGAAAGAAAAAGTAGATGTCCTTAACCGCTATTATAATTACCGTCGTCCGTTCTTCTAAAGGATGCTCCAATATGAAATATTGAGCGCTATCCCTTCTTTAGATCTCTAACCATCCTTAAGCTCAAGATAACTCAGGTAGCACGGGCAGTGGGGAATTCGACCCGACTCAGCTTACTTATTCCTACATCTCTTTTCTAAAATTGTCGCTTTTGTCTACGACATCACTTCGTACAACCCGGAGCAAGACTATATATTATCGTCTTCTAGCCCGTCCATTAAGGCGAGAAAAAACCTCGCCATTATGTCGTTAGCACTGGAGACCGACCTCTATGTTGCTATTATTCATCTACATCCGCGTGTTGGCGCAGATGAGATTATCCAGTTTGAAGTCGTAAGTACCCCAGCTTAGTTATAATCAGAAAGTTCTTAGAGCTTACTTCTTAATCAGCTCCGCTGTTCTATTAGCCAATCATCAGGGAAGCCTAGCCAGCGAAACAAGCATGCCCTCACTCCCATCGTCGTAAGTATTATATGTCAGCCTAAATTCTGCGTCTCGTACTAATTGTACCCATAGCATCGGCGTCAAATCTCAAGTCTTTCGGAAATAGCTGAGGACCCTACACCAAATAACACAGGTGATACATTGCTCGACACACCATCTAAACCACCGAAGGCCGGCTGTTTCTCGATGCGCAAGATGAACGATGGCGTTAGAGGGATTCACAGCGGACTAGCAAGCGAAAGAGCCAGTATCAGATCATGCATTCATTCCCATGTCTTTTCCGCATGACTCCCGAATTTGCCGATGCCGCTTTGTTGCAAGCAATGAAGAAAAAAACACCGGCCCGAATTTTGAAGGTTCCCAATCAAGAAGTGCCCTGATCTTTTTTGAGGTGTCCGTACAGAAAATGCAAAAGCACTGACTCTCCTCCCCTAATCACCACCAATCCAGCCGCAGAGCGCCATGGCGACCAGCCATTTCCGGAATATAGTGGAGCGCAAGGACGGTGGAGGCGATACCGGCAGCGACGGGCAGCATTTACCTGAGCCTCCTGGCCTCACGCTCGGACTCGAGAAGGCAGAGGATGTCGTTCTCACGGACTGTGTAGGTGCTAACGTTAGCGATCCATCCCTTCTTTCTGGCTTCGACCGTGTGGGATGATGTATTCTCGTAGCGGGGAGAGCGGCATACCAGGGCCCTTGACGTTGCGGATGATGCTGCGGGTGGTGTCGTCCATGAACTCGACGCGGACCTGAGTCACACCGCCACGGGAGCCTGTTCACCATGGGAGATCTCGATTAGCCAAGCAGTCCTCCATATTGTGATCGATTGGATGGCATTCAGCGTATCGGAAGGGCGAGGGGAAGCGAGGCGACAGGACGAAAGGCAGGACGAGCGTACCGGTGCGGCCGAGGACGCGGGTGACCTTGACGAGCTTGACGGGAACCTTGGCGCTATCCATTTTGTGCGAAGTTGGTCGATGCGACGGGGTGGTATCGGAATCGAGAAAGGGCGGTGATCGGGACAGGTCTGGTGTCGCGGTTGGGTGTTCGTCGGTGCTGGCGTTGCTTCGAGATGTGGAGCGGGAATTTCGAAAGTGCGGCCGCGCAATTCTTGGCGCGCTTTAATCCGCCGCCCGCACTGCCGCTCGCCGACGGCCAACCCCTACGTAGGTAGTAGTCTGAGGCTCGCACGCGATAGGGCCGCAGACCAGTCTACCCAAGGCTGCGCTGCCCGGCGGCAGAGCTCAGCGAATAAGCCTCGGCCGGACGCAATTTAGGGGTTTCAATTCCAGGCTCATGAGCAGCGAATGATATCCGAATTTCGCACCGCGTGTTGCGCACCCAGCGAGTAGAGCAGCGTCATTGCCGCGGCGGGAGACCCCACCAGTGCCGCGCTTGACTCACTCAGAAATTATCGTGGCTCCGCAACACCACCCGTCACGCCGAACATACCCACGCCCGCCGAACTCGCCGTGCCGTTCGCTCCCATCAATTGGCCGTAACCATCTTTGTGCAGCTGTTTTACACCTCGCCGTCGTGCCACCAAACTGAGACAAACTCTGCGCAAACCTCGTCCCGCCATTAACCACCATGGATCTCGTCAATCAGTGAGTATACGCCTTCCGAGGGCGCACGCCTACCCTCGCACATCGCTAACTTTCGGACAGCCTCAATGACCGCCTTCTTTTCGCCGTGCCCAAGAGTCCGTACACCGCTCGCGCATTACCTCCCCGTCCGATGCATACACCGAGTAAACAAGTTGCTGACGGCACACAACAGAGGGCCGACTCCACCAAGCCTGTCTGGACCTGCTGAAGGGCTCTGACATCCAGTTCCACCGCCACTCGAGGCTAGACATCGCGCTGGTCAAGAACCTGCCCATCGCGCTTGTTTTCCTGCCCGCGGCCGATATCCCGACCTTCGTCGGCGAGGGCCGCGTTGACCTGGGCATCACCGGCCGCGACCAGGTCGCCGAGCATGAGGCCATTGCCCCGCCCACCGACACCACCGGCGTTCAGCAGGTGCTCGATCTCGACTTTGGCGGCTGCAAGCTGCAGGTCCAGGTGCCCGAGAAGGGCGATATTTCTGACCCGAAGCAGCTGATCGGCCGCAACGTTGTCACCAGCTTCACCAACCTCACCGAGCAATACTTCAGGAAGCTGGAGGCAGAGCAGGAGGGCAAGGAGGTGAATGCGGGAGAGAAGCTCAAGACCAACATCAAATACGTCGGTGGTAGTGTGGAGGCAGCATGCGCTCTGGGCGTTGCGGACGGCATTGTTGATCTTGTTGGTGAGTGAGGAGAAAGCCAGGGCTCATATCGAAGGGCAGGATTCTGACTATTTTTGTCTTGAACAGAGTCCGGCGAGACTATGCGCGCTGCTGGCCTGAAGGCCATCTCTACCGTCGTTGAGACCACCGCTATTCTTGTCAAGTCCAAGAAGCCCTCCAACCCGAAGCTTGTCGACTTAATAGCTGCGCGTATCCAGGGTGTCATCAGTAAGAGGTCATTTGCAACTAGCGCTACATCAGAGTCACTAACACGTGCTGGAGCCGCTCAAAAATACGTTCTCTGCACCTACAACGTCGAGCGCAACCAACTTGTCGCAGCTCGCTCGGTCACTCCCGGCAAGCGCGCCCCCACCATTACCTCGCTCGAAGACGACGGGTGGGTTGCCGTCCAGGCCATGGTTGAACGCAAGAAGATTGCGACCGTCATGGACGAACTCACCAGCATCGGCGCTTCCGACATCCTCGTTACCAAGATTGAGAACTCGAGAACGTATTGAGAAGATTTAGAGGGAATTAAGAGTTATGTTTCATGCATTCTGTTAGATATTGAGAACTGGGCGTTTACGGATCAGATAATCTGTAAGCCCCATTCCGCTGGTCCTCGGACGCCAGGGCTGTGGAGATTTATCGGACTTTTGACCGGGAAGTTTTAGACAAATAGGAAGGCTGAGGCAAAAGTTAATAGATGTTCTAGGACTTCAGCCCATGGAACTTGGATGGCACGGTTTAGCCAAGGTCGAGATATGTGAACTGCGAGTCTCCTTGGGTTTCGGCTTTTGGGAGCTGCGAACACAACTTAAGGCGCTCGTAGCGAAAGCACATGCACTGCTGACATTGACATTTTGAACAATTCACCTCTTCCGGATCTACGCTTGCCATGGTACCCCGGGAAAGCTGTCGAGCATGCGGAGTGCATATACCGTAAAAGATATTGGTGGGAATTTCTCTAAGCTTTGCTAATGCCGATGTTATATAGTCTACCCTAGAGTACTCCAAGGCGCCCTTGATGTGCAGCAACACGCTCGCCATGCTATTCGGCTGTAAAAAGTTCATCAATAAATCGAGACCATATATCGTCACTGTCGTCATATCATAACCTATCCTTCACCAGATTCATCGCCCCCAGTATTACTCATCATCGCCCTACACTCACTTTTCCTTCTGGATCACAAGCGTCCACACCACGGCCAGCGTCACCACTATGATGAAGACGACGACGCACAGCGCTATCGCTATGCTGAAGCATCGCCGCGACGGTCGGGGCGCCCATGTCGACGTAGCCGCAGCCTCGCCTTCTTCGGCAGCGCCGCCGCGGCAGCTCCAGACGGCTGGAGAATGAGAGTCGAAACAGCACTGCGACTTCTCGAGCGTGGATGAGTGCTTGGGACAGTACGTCACTATCTTGGAATTATTGCCGTCCTTCTCGGTAGGGATAGCGGCGGCGGCGGTGGGTTTGGTCGGCGCGAGAATCCGGACGAGTCTAGAGGGCCGGATAAATTGCGATGGATCGAGCAGGAGGGCGGGCTGTGGAGCTCGGTGTTGATGTTGTATTCTATTGTCGCTGGAGGAAGGCGGAGGCGTCGTGGGTTGTTGATGATGGAAGTGGGCAGGGTGCGTGGCCGTTTTTGGAGTGGCGCTGCGCAAAGATGAGGATGTGGATGGCGGGGACGGAGCTGGAGATGAGGATGAGGCTGTGCAGTTGCATCCAATACAGGTCATTGGTGCGAAGGAATTGTAGATGTGACGCTCGTACGTCCCCAGTGGAGCGGTTATACAGGCATAGGGGCGGTCGAGGGGCGAGGTATTGTTGTAAGCACGATGCGGTGCGTGCAGCTGTGCTGCTATGGATCGTACAGGAGAGGCAGTGGTGTGGATAACTGGCGATTTGGGGTGCATCGCCTGTGGAAATGGAAGAGGGATGGCGATGTCAGCCTCCTCGTCCAAGATTCCATGCATGGCGAAGTTATGGTGAACGTGCATTGTAAGGACAAAGTAGGGACCATTCGCGTATGTCTAGTGGAACTAAAGCAATAAGAGATTATAGGGATTTATTCTAGACCTAGAAGTGGGGTTGATGTGGAAGGAAGGGAGTGATAGTGTCAAGGAGGAGGCAGTGAGGTTAGTAGAGTACCTTCGACACAGGCAAGGGTCGCGTGCCGCCGCAGCATTAATTCGCTCACCTTCAACTACGCTTGTCGCCGGTCTGGTAGCCGGGACCTGGCGTCGCCATTTCCTGTTCGGGCAGGAAGCCGTGAGACGATGCGTCGCTGGTTACACCAGCAGAAAGCTTGTCGGATAGGCAGTGCGGAGGTGCTCGGCATGGGAAAACTGCCTTGTTGTAACTTTTTTTTCCCGAGCAGAGCATGACGGAGAGTGGCTGTTGCGTGGTTTGCGACATATTTAAATCGCGCTTTCAGCCAAGGCCGATTCGCTCACAGCCTCCGCGTCTGCAGCGAGGCGGTGAATCGTGTCGATCAGGCTTAACAGGACTTCCATCCGCATGATCTGTGTTGATCTCGCGTGAGTGAGGCTGAGCAGACCCTCGTGGCTGGCGGACCAGACGGAGATGACCAACACCTGTCAACCGGGCATATTGGGCATTGATAGCGACAAGCAGGGGTTGGTCAACTGTATGGCTGGCTATGCTCTGCGGAAGCTAACTGATGGTGGCGACATTTCGGTACTCACATAATAAGATCGAAGTGTCACTCACTCAGTGCCGGGCCGGACCGGACCCGGTGACGTATGAGCAAACGCGATGGTAGGTATAAATAGCGTTCCCAGTAAACCGCATCTCGCGCGTCTCAGTAGACAGTGGATATTACTACTGCAGCTGAGATACCGAATTCGATTTCCCCCCCTCACATTCGAGCATCGGTGCCGTGCTGATGTTGCAGCTCAAGAAGCGGCTGAGGTGGTACAATGTAGAGATGATCTCATCACTTCGAACTAAACTCGATGCGCACCTCAGCCCACAACATGACTTACCTTTATTTCGCTCCGGACGTTACAGCACTCATTCACTCATTCTACAGCTTCAACCTGATGGGCACCAACTATTTCGTTTGTACGCTTGGCCAAGCTGTCAGCGCCTTGAGCGAGGGAGGTTCAAGCTTCAACAACATCAACGAATTCCTTGATATTCAGGCACAGGTTGTGGGGAATAAACCTGCCGTTGGCTTCTTCGAGCTGGTCAATGGCCAACACTCGTCCAGCAATGATAGTCCATCATTGAAGCATCGGGCCATCACTTTCTCAGAACTCCGGAATGGATCTCTTATCGTCGCCGATATCATCAACCGCAAGCACGCCAAAACCCTCAGCGGAAGGCAGACTGTGGGTCTCCTGTCCCCAAGCTCGCCGACGTTCGTTTTCGTGTGGTTGGCCTTGATTCGTCTTGGCCATTCTGTTCTGCTGGTCGCGCCGCAGTGCCAACCGCCTGCCATCGCACACCTGTTACGTCTCTGCGGAGTCTCAATGCTCTTCCACGACCCGTCCCTCCAAGCGCTAGCCGTCCAAACCGTCTCAGCTATTGATGGCGGCAGCGAAAAAATAAACCCTCTTTCCATCATCTCTCTCTCCTCGGTGATCCCCACAGACCTCTTCTCCTCTATCGAAAAGGCGGCCAGCAGCAGCATCGACTCCCTCCAAGATGGGTTCCCTACGCACCCCATCCAACAGGAGGACGTCGCCTTCCTCTTTCACACGTCTGGCACTTCTTCCGGCTTGCCCAAGCCCATCTCGCAGACGCACCGCGGCGCCGCGTGCGCGCTGCCGCAGCACCTGCCAGGCTCGACGGCCAAGGCAACCTTCACCACCACGCCGCTCTATCACGGCGGCATCGCCGACTGCTTCCGCGCCTGGACGAGCGACGCGCTGATCTGGCTGTTCCCCGCGCATGCGTTGCCGATCACGGCCGGGAATGTGGGCGCTTGTCTTGATGCTGCGGCCGGAGGAGCGTTGCCGCCGGTGAGGTACTTCTCGTCCGTGCCGTACGTGCTGCAGATGCTGGACGCCGACGCCTCGGGCGCGGGCTGGCGCCACCTGCGCGGCATGGAGCTTGTCGGCGTGGGCGGCGCGGCGCTGCCCGCCGAGGTCGGCGACCGGCTGGTCGAGGAGGGCGTGCGGCTGGTGTCGCGGTACGGGAGTGCTGAATGCGGGTTTTTGATGTCGTCGCATCGCCAGTACGAGACGGACCGGGAATGGCAGTATTTGCGGTGCGACGGAGCTAGCAGGGGGTACCTGCGCTTCGAGCCGGGGGAGGAGGATAATAAGAAGGGGCTGGCCGAGTTGGTTGTGTTGCCAGGCTGGCCGCATATGGTGAGTGGCTTCGAGGTGTCTTGCCTTGATGGGGCTAACAGGAATGATTTACAGGCAAAGACTAACAGAGAAGACGGATCGTTCGCCACGGCGGACCTGATGACGCCGCATCCGACGATACCAAACGCCTGGAAGTATCATTCCCGTGCTGACTCGCAGCTCACGCTCATCACAGGGAAGAAGTTTGACCCCGCACCCCTGGAGTCCGCAATCGCGACGAGCCCGTTCCTCGCCGACGTGCTCATCTTCGGAAATGGGAGGCCGTTTCCCGGCGCCCTGTTGTTTCCAAGTGAAAGCTCTGCTGCTGATGGAGACTTGGTAGATGCTGTGAAGCCGCTGGTTGAGAAGCTTAACAAGGAGAGTCAGCAGCATGCGCGGATACCGCATAGGATGCTAGTACCGATGCCCCGTGATCCCAAAGCTCTGGAGAAGAGTAGCAAGGGGACGGTTGTGAGGGGGAAGGCCGAGGAGAAGTATGCGGATTTGATCGAGGAGAGTTATACAAAGCTCAGTGTCGGAGACGGCTCCAAGGTACCGGATTCGGAAGTAACAAGCTTCGTCATCCATTTGATCGAGAGTGTGGTATCGAACCCGGCAAAGCTGGAAGAGGATGACGATCTTTTCTCGTACGGCGTCGACTCTGTTGCATGCATGCAAATACGATACGGATTGAATAAGGTATGCCTTTTCCAGGCTAACCCCTGAGTACAGAATTAACTCCTTCAGCAGCTCCTCCCAAAGCCTTCGCCAGAACTACCACTAAGCGTTGTAGAAGATTGCGGTACTGTGCAGAGGTATGCCGCAGTAATTGATCCATCTTGGGAGGCACTCACCTGAGCCTTTGCAGATTAAGCAATTTCATGCTAAGGCTGCGCCACGGAGAACCATACGAAGAGAGCGAAGACGAGCTTGAGCTTATGCTCAACCTTGTCGAGAAGTACGGCAACTTCAACGAGAGAAAGAAGAATACGCTCCAAGCCAACGGCTCTGCAAATGGGAAAGATGCTAAGGATGTCGTGGTAAGCAAAACTACTCCGAAGTACCGCAAGCCTTCGCTCACGAACACAGATCCTCACCGGAGCCACCGGCGCGTTGGGAGCCCACATACTACATCTATACAGGGCTTCCGGTCAGACTTCCAAGATTTACTGCCTTGTCCGAGGCGCCAGTCCGCACGCCACCCACGAACGCGTCGACAAAGCCCTCACGCAAAAGGGCCTTCCGGGCTTGATGGCAACCGAGTATCCCGGCAACTCGAAGATCGTAGTCCTTCAGACTCAGCTGGGCGATCCCAGCCTCGGCTTGTCCGAAGAGGCATACGCCAATATCGCCGCCGAAGCCACCATCATCATGCACATCGCCTGGTCCGTGAATTTCCGGATGCGGCTGCGCAGCTTCGAGAAGGACAGCATTGCCGGTAAGCGCGCACACCACATGTAAAAGGAGAGAACCGCCAAAGTAGCGATGCTGACCCCCACCCAAAGGCCTCCACAACCTCCTCGCCCTCGCCCTGCGCTCCCCACGCACCTCTCCTCCCTTCTTCGCATACTGCTCCTCCGTCGCCAGCGCAACCAACCACTCCCACCCCTCCACCATCCCGGAACGGCTCCTCGACTCCCCCGCCTCCGCCTCGCCTCTGGGCTACTCGCGCTCGAAGTGGGTCGCCGAGCACGTGTGCCAACGCGCACACGACCACCACCACCAGCAACCCATGAGCGGCGTGCGCGACCGCAGCCCCAGCCGTATCGCCGTCTTTCGCGTGGGCCAGCTGAGCGGCGACACGCGCAACGGCGTGTGGAACGCGCAGGAGGCGTGGCCGCTGATGCTGAGCACGGGCAGGCTGACGGGTTGCTTACCCGCGCTGCGCGGCGAGCCGCTGAGCTGGCTGCCCGTAGACGTGGCGGCGCAGGCGTTCGTTGAGGCGGCGGGGAAGATGGGTGACGATGACGATGCTGTTGGTGGAGGAAGAGATGGGGAGTGGGAGGAGAGGGGAGAGCAAAATATGAAGGTGTATCACGTCTTGAACGAGCATTGCGAACCTGATTGGATGCAGTTGCTGTCATGGCTGAAGAAGATGGAAGGGTTTGAGATTGTGGAGCCCAGTGTGTGGCTGGAGCGGCTGGAGAAGGCGAGGAGTGAGGGCGGGAAGAGGGGCCATCCAGCACTGAAGCTTCTCGGGCTCTGGAAGAATGCGTACGGGAATATGGACCATCACTCTGCAGGACATGAAGAAAGTGCGAGGACCGGGAGCGATAGGCGGACATTTGCCATGAAGGAGACGAAGAAGGTTGCACCGACGCTTCGTAACGTCAGACCGATGGACGAGGTGTACTTCAGGAAAATTTGGAAGTGGTTATGTGACGTCAAGATGGAGTAGGCGTGGGTTCCGATAAGCGTTGAGCCGAGTTTAGTTGGGAACGGGGGTGCCAATGCGAGTAAGGGAACATGTCAGGATACAAGATTGCCGATGAAGAGCCAGAAAAGTGTATCGTACACGACTCATAGTGTTCGGTTGCTGGGGCCCAGCCGTCTTAATTAGATAAGTGATGATACGCGTACTAGACAGAGGTCGACGGTGCGGTAAGGCTCCGAAAGATGCAAGGCGTTTAACATACCGGCAAGGTGTTTATCGAAAGTGGACATCGCATGGTGATTGTATTCTTACTATCCAAATATGCCATAGCAGGGATTTTCGTTGATTGAATCGATGTCTGTGTATTCTTACAGGTCGGTATTACATCTGAAGGATACCGTAAGGAAGATCAAGTCAGAAAAGGGAAGGCGAGAAGGAACAAGTCGCGTCTTCCTTGATGAGGAAACAATGCTCAACTCATATAGAGAGTTGAAGCCATCGTACGGACGTGACATTTTATATCTATGCCCGGCACCTAGTTCATCTATCCACGCGGTGAGGATATTCTGCCGTCACTTGATAAACGCGCTATTATTCAACATTCTCTCACCCCGAGTGCGCTTTGGCTTTGACCCACCAACAGGCTTTGAGGAAGGGGGTTTGCTCCTTTCCGGACGTTCGTTGGGAATGGTAGTGGGGTTCGAAAGAGAGCCGTCTGATTTGTCCTTCCGCGATCTGAAATGTGAAGGAACCACATGGGAATCCCTGCTTATGGTGCGGGAACTCAGAACCACAACATCATCATCCGTCCCATCTTCGTTGGAAGGGAGCGACACATGGTCTGGAGAACGTTGATGCAAAGGGAATGATGATGCGGGCTGAGCTTGAACATGGACAGACCTCTGCTCATATTCAACTCCGCTGTTGGTCCCAAAATTGATTGGTGCTAACAGCTTCAACCTCTTCCTTGGAGTCGAATTGATGGAGAGCGATGCTGCAACACCCACATTGCCCTCTTTGCGTGAGTCTGACTGTTGTCCCACGTCGCTTGCACCCCATGCAGAATTTTTCGGTGGTCGTCCACGCTTTCTTCCAGAATCGGGTCGTGCCCTGCCCTTATCTTCTGCTGTTGCAACATCGAGCATTGTCCGAGGGCGTTCATGCGCTTTCTTTTTGGGACAAGTGATTCTCTTAAGTGGTGATGAGGGTTCCGGTCCAGATTTGGGTTTCTCGTTCTGGCCATTCTTCACTGCGAGAGATTCCGTCCATGAAGCGTACTGGGTAGGCGCCCCAAGCTCGATCAGAAATGCTGGAAACCAGTCGTGGAACGATTTACTTGGATCATAGCGACCCTTTTCGTCAAATTGAGTGTAACCGATCATTATAGGTTCGGCCTGCCAATTGATATTGACAATGTCCTCAGGTATGAACTCGAGACGAAGCTCGTCGGGTGACTCATCTACCACTGCTTCCCTTCTTTTCTGGATGCATTTGAAGAGCCCTGTTGCGTCTTTCTCGATCTCACCGTGATGCAGCAACGTGTGCGCCAGAAGAGGGGAACACAGGGCATTGATGAACTTTTTGGCAAAGTTTCGGCCCTTCCAATCGAAATGCATCTTAGTGAAATCTTGCAGCTTTCGAATGTCGATTTGACGGTAGAAGCAAATTGACTGTTTGAGCTGCTGAAGCTCCTCTTCGGAAGATATTTTCGGACGGATGTAAAGGTCCAGAACCCTCATATCTGGGAACTCAGCTGGGATATGATCTGCTACACGGCGGTGCTTGTTACCAAACCTGCCGTTCTGGATTTCCGTCTTCAGCTTGTTTCTCCAAGCCGCGAGCTTCGAGGGGACATAAGCTCCCGAGTTTGCCAAATTGATCAAGGCCTTCCCGTATCCTGCCTCTGCAGCAGCCATGGCAAGGTCTGGTCCACATTGAGGGATTCCATGGTCATAGTCGCCCCCCGCCATGAGGGCAAGCAGAATCAGATCTTCTTTAGGTAATATTTCGGCGCCGCTGGAGGGGGATTTCACCTCGAAACTCTGCACCGGTAAAATGGTTCGGCCTTTTCGGGTATCCTTCTTGCAAGGCAGGAGCACGTGGACCCCACCGAAGGCCAAAGCATCACCATCCTTCGTGCAGACTGCGTCGACTATTCCGGCCTTCTCCAAGGCGGCGCACTCCGCTTCAGCCTCTCCTGGTGCTTCCAGCCAAGGCGCTCCCAAAACGTCTAGGACTTGGCGATATAGACGAACAAGGTGTCCATAGGTGAGTTCCTTCTCAATGTCTGCTGCATTGCGAAGGGAAGATGCGGCTGCCACAGGCAAGGGGATACCTAGGGTTTGCCGAGGAACATGTCGATCTCGCTTCATCGGAGGCTTCTGAGGTCCGTCGTAGACGAAAATGGGTTGAACACCAACCATCATGTAATGGAGGACATGATAGAAAAAAGTCCGGGTCGGGTGGTTCATGCCAGCTGAAAGGTTGTCAGTTGGCTTTTGTGCTGGCTGGAACTGCAGTAAGAAAGAAACTTACCTGCATCCTTCGCAGGTTGCGTTCCATTCGAATATTTATACACGTCATTCGAGATATCAACAGCCAAGCGTAGCGGTCGTCCATTTTCTTTGATGCATTCAGCACTGAGAACAGCCAAATCAACATGTCGTGCTGACGCCTTTCCCCTAACTGCATCCCAGAGGCTTACACGATTAGCCTTGGAGCTTTCGATCGATGTCAGCAGAAGCTTACCCGTTAATACCCATGGTTAGGCACCGGTATGGATGCAGCGAGTCGAGAACGGATTTCGTTGCAGGCTAAGAGCCGCTCCCGTCGAGGCCTTGAGGCAGTCACGGTGAGGATTGCGTAGACTCCAAGGATGGATCGGCAAAGTAAGGTGCGGGTTGAGCGGAGAGGAGAGGACAGGACAGCTACTTGGGCAGCACCGGCAGATTTGGCAGTGGGTTTGGTTTTAATTAAGGAAGGTGCGGGGGTTGAGAGGCGCGACTCGCGTTGGCGACGCGTACGCACGTGATGGTATCCCAACTTACTGACGAGCGGGTCAATTACTTAGTTCTATGTCTTCGTTTCTAGATCTTGCTTTGGTTCTGCGTCCTCCGTTTCGCCGTGTTCCTTTCTGCGCTCAAGGTAAACACGACGTGGTGACTCAGCGCAACAATATCTCCGCTCTCGTCTTGGACAACCACCTCCAAATCCTGCCGCCCATTCTGGATCTTCTTCGCTCGCACCCGCACGAACAGCCACTCCACGCCTTCTGCCGGCAGTGACTTCTTCACATCCAAGTTTAGCAGCAGTGTGGGATACCAAAACGGGGCGTCTTTCTTCTCCGCCTGTCGATACGTCTCGATAATTTGCGGCCAGAGGTCCGACACCAACCCGATACTCTCGTTTGTAAACCTCTCGCCCGACTCGAGCCGGAGCCATTCATCCGCAAGACTATTCAGCGCCTGGCCCTTCCGCGGTGCATACATGCGCACGCGATTCCACACCTTGCGGAAGCTGGCGTACGGCTTGTCCGTGACCTCGGCCCAGCTGGCGTCTGTATCCGTCGCCAGCCTTGGCAAATCAACCGGGGGCGGCGCAGGGTGGAGCGACCAGCCGGTTTCGAAGGACACGCCCTGCTCTGCGTCGAGGTTCGAGTTCGTGATGTAGCCGACGACTTCCTCCCGCCCATCCTGCTCTAGCGATACGTGGATCGTCGACGTCTGCCGGCCGAGCTTCGCGTCTTTGACCTTGAAGGTGGCAGGACCCTCCTGTGTGCGCCGTAGGAATTCGAGATGCAGGGTGATGGTATGCGGCTGTTTCTGGGCGGCGAGCGTGGTGCCGAAGTGCAGCGAAGCAACGCGTAAAAAGGCCGACGTGACAACGCCGCCATGAGGCACTAAAGAAA
The DNA here is from genome assembly GCA_009829795.1 of Lasiodiplodia gonubiensis. NCBI lineage: Eukaryota > Fungi > Ascomycota > Dothideomycetes > Botryosphaeriales > Botryosphaeriaceae > Lasiodiplodia > Lasiodiplodia gonubiensis. The sequence continues at coordinate 206,748 of RHKH01000012.1, forward strand.
GTTTGATCAGTGTTCTGAGGGTTGCAGAGCTCACATAGGGGCATGACGTACCTGAGCCAACGCACCAATCGGAATAGAACCTGGCCGAGTAGGTGTGCGAGTCGACGGCTTTCACCGCCGTGGCCTCTGCAAATGTCGGTGCCATATCTGGAGAGGTGAGAGGAGGAGCCGTATGGAGCGCACGAGGAGCTATTTTCTCGACTACATGGCGGTGACGCGATAGCGAACGGCGTCGGAGGTGCGATGAGCGGCGGCGGGCCTCGGCCTATGGCGGCCTCGGCTGTCTACTTACCCCGGATCTTGGCTGTCCCCGCCGCTCCATCTCCACCAACTGCGTCATTCATTGGCACGCCGTAGCCACCACTTCGGCGCCGGCTGCGGCCAGCGTCGGCTGCTACTCCTATCTGCGCGCGTTGTTGGAGGCGGCCGCGTGCCGCCTTTTTCTCCCACCCTCCCCGCCGTTCCTCCCTTTCACCTACATTTCTCTGTCACTGCAGCAATGCCTACCTCGTCGCCCTATCCTTCTATAGATGTGCCGAATTTGGATATCTGGGCTTTTCTCTTTGACAGAAAGGATAAGCCTTATCCCGACGACAAAGGTAAACCGAAAGTTATTTCCTTTCGTCTCCAAAAGGAGGACTTCGGCATGATAGAACGAAGCCCAGGAGGCACACCGCTCAATTCGCACTGACATCCTCCCAGTAATCTACCTGGACGCCAATACCAGCCGCTCCTACACGTATGCCCAAGTGAAGAGCACCGCCATCGACTTCGGCAAGGGCCTCAAGGGCCTCTGGGATTGGCAAAAAGGCGACGTCCTCGCCGTCTTCTCGCCCAACTGCATCGACACGCCTGCAATTACCTGGGGTTGCCACTGGGCGGGCGGAATAATCTCCCCCGCCAACCCCACTTACAGCGCCGAGGAGCTCGCCTTCCAGCTGAAGAATGCCGACGCCAAAGCCGTCGTCACGCAGCTGCCGCTGCTACCCGTCGTGCAGAAAGCAGCCGCGGCGGCGGGTCTGCCGCAGGATCGCATCATCGTCATGGGCGACGGGCGGGATCCGCAGGGCGGGGTGAAGCACTTCACCAGCATACGCAACATCTCGGGCACGGCGCGCTTCCGCCGCACGAGGCTGAACCCGGAAGAAGACCTGGCGTTCTTGGTCTATTCGAGCGGGACGACGGGTCTGCCAAAGGGCGTCATGCTCACGCATCGGAACATCGTGGCCAACGTACTGATGAACAGGGCACTCGAGGGCGTGAATCTCGAGTCGAATAAAGATAAGATCATCGCCTTCTTGCCCTTTTTCCATATTTACGGTGAGTTCTTCGCAGCCGCGAGAGCCTTCCTGTGCGACACGACTAACATTCCTCCCCAGGCCTCACGTGCCTCGTCCACCACGGCATGTACACCGGCGTGGAGCTCGTCGTCATGGACAAGTTTGACCTCGAGAAATTCTGCAGCAACGTGCAGACGCACAAGGTGACGTTCGCCTACCTGGTGCCGCCGGTAGTGCTAGCCCTGAGCAAGTCGCCCGTGGTCGACAAGTACGACCTCAGCTCGCTGCGCATGTCCAACTCGGGCGCGGCGCCGCTGACGCACGAGATTGTCGAGGAGCTGTGGAAGAAGCGCAAGCTGAAGGTCAAGCAAGGTTACGGGCTCAGCGAGACGAGCCCGACGACCCACACGCAGGAGTGGCACGACTGGGACAAGAAGATTGGCAGCGTGGGGAAGCTGATGCCGAACCAGATGGCCAAGTACATGAGTCCCGAGGAGAAGGAGGTGCCGGTGGGTGATACGGGCGAGCTGTGGGTCAAGGGGCCAAACGTGTTCAAGGGCTACTGGAAGAACGAGGAGGCAACGAGGAATGCGTTGACCGAGGATGGCTTCTTCAGGACGGGCGATGTGGGCCACCAGGATTCCGAGGGCCACTTCTACATCACGGACCGGGTGAAGGAGCTGATCAAATACAAAGGTGCGGTTTTGGACGCTTCACCATGGCCTTGCTAATCGTGAAACAGGGTTCCAAGTACCGCCTGCGGAACTTGAAGGCTTGCTTGTTTCGCATCCCTCGATCGAGGACGTGGCAGTCGTCGGTATTTACGACAAAGAGCAGGCCACTGAGGTGCCCCGCGCTTACGTCGTGCCGGCCAAGGGAGTCGAGGCCAGTCCGAAGACGGAGAAAGATGTAATAGAGTGGTTGACTGAAAGGGTCGCGCACCACAAGAGGTTAAGAGGTGGCGTACGGTTTGTAGATGAGATCCCGAAGAGTGTGAGCGGCAAGATCTTGAGAAGAGTTCTCAAGGCGAGGGCGGCGGAGGAAGAGAAGGGTGGAAAGGCGAAGCTCTAGAAAGGAACGAAGCCAGAAAGAGGCAGAGAGGTACGTCATTTTGGATACTTCAAGCCGTTACGGGTTGCATGTTCATGTATGCGCTTAGCTGCTACTTGCCAAACAAGCTTCTTCCTCGATGCAAGGGCTCAGGGCATATACAAGACGGCTTTCAGCGACTCATTGAACGGTGGTCTTATGATGGACCGATTCTCCATCATTCCGCGTATAAATGCCCTGCGCTTGTTGCAGTTTGGAACGGAGCTTGCATCGTTTCAAACCTCTCCTCAGAATCGCCTAATCCCTTGGGCGCCGCACTGCAAATGGCGCCCTCAACGCGTCTGGCAAATGAAAACGAACGCTAAGGAACAGCAACATGTGCTTCGTATTGGCGGTGTCGGTACGAGGAGCTCCTCGATGGCTATACTGGCCTGCACCAGCGACTAGTCATGGCTTGCTACACGGGCGAATCAATGCGGATTGGTCGGATTTGTTGTGCTCGTACAGCAGAGTGCTCTGGGCAGCACGTGGCCCGTTGTTTCGTCATGGGTCGGCTTTTCATTGAACGATGGCACAGCAAGTGTCTGAGGAGAGGCGTCCGTTTTCTGCCAGCAAGGGTTGAAACTAGTGCAAAAGGTGAGACTTTACCCGAGAGTGCACGGCAGATGGCCCGCTTTTCGGCGTGCTCTCTCTGCGACGGCGTCGGGAGAGGGCCGAAGCGACAAGGCGCACCCTTGATGTAAAAGCAATACAATCGTGAGTAGCAGATCATCCACGTGCGGCTAGCCCTCGCGAGTCGGGAAATTGCAACGCTCAAAATACTCCAGGGCCGTGCAGTTAAACTTAACACTGAGTAGCTGGGGCTGGATGTAGAAGACATCTCCGACGAGGACTTAGCGGGCATATAGCTGACGGAGGCGAGTAGGCTGATCGCGGTGCTAGCGCGCGCTGCAGCTGTTCCAGACTGCCGTCCGTGTGCCGTGCGAGGTTTCTCCCAGTGAACAAAACGCGCGCTAGCGGCGGGAGAGCCGTGTGCGGCACGGACGATGCATGATCGGCTCAGGCCCTTTGCAACTCGCTCAACTGCCGCGTAGGGGAAGACTCATCGACTCAGCGTTTCGCCATGGGCAGGGTTGCCGCTCCTGTGCCGCTCCATCGCACCAACTTTCGATATTTCCTCAGCAATCACCCTGGAAGAAATTGGTCCGGCCCATATGTGCTTTTTTGGCCTTGTTGTCGTCGTGCTGCTTCCATCGCTGGGCCCAAGTCCGATCCTCGCCCATTGCGGGCCCATGTCCGTTGTCCGCCATTCCAATCGCGCTATCCTCCGCTCACTCCTGTCAATCGGTTTCGGCTTGTTCGATTCCTTCTATTCGTCACTGCATCTATTTACATAGCCCTCGCCTCGGCACACACGCGCGGGATCGCCTTTGCCTCCTCTCCTCCCACTGCCCTCCCGCCCTACTTCCCCGGCCACGTGCCTTGCTGCAGGAGCCCGAAGCCACAGTGGCCGCCTTCCCCAGTTGCCACACTTTAGATTAACTTGCTCCATCGTCTCCTTCCTTCCCGCTCCGCCTGGCAGAGCCCGGGGTCCATATCATCTCTCCGCTTCGCTACCTCAGACGCCTGTCTGGGCACTGACTCGCATCTCTTTCCTTTCCCCGTCTCTCTCATTCTACTTCAAGACTTCTCTCTCCCTCGATCTTCCTGTCGTCGGCCATGGCGGCGGCAACCACTACAACACCCGCCATGCAGCCGCCCGCGGGACAGGCGTCAACCTTCGATGGGCCGATGACGAGCGCGCAGTGGGAGGTCATCCGGACAGGTGCCGGACTGGTCGGAGGTGCGACGGTGGCGCTGGCGCTGCGGATATGGGCGCGGGCCGGCGTTATGAGGCATTTTGGTCTGGATGATTGTACGTTGTGGAAAATCTCTCGGCATAGGAATGTATTTTTTTTTTTTTTTTTTGGCTAATTTTAAATTTCCGGCA
>RHKH01000012.1:213408-247822 GCA_009829795.1 Lasiodiplodia gonubiensis
AAGCAGTCCAAGGTGAAAAAAAAACAAGCCTCTCCGAATCAATGCAGGGCACGCCAACCCCATTTCTTCAAGCGGTGCCGTCCATCGTACAAGAGGCTGCCCCAGCGGACGGTACAAAGGAGAACTCCTGGAACAACATCGGGCTGCTTGATCCAGGTTGAATGCTTCCTGCTGCCGTTCATATCTCCAACTACCCCTGCAAAAACGAGCACGTCATAACAATCAGAGCCCCCTTCACTTTCAATACACAGCTGTGCGTTGTTGAAATGGAATGATGAATTGGTGCGTCGTCGTTCATGGTGATGTATGCACCGTCATGCTGTTAAGCGACTATGGTGAGGTTGGTGTGTGGGGAAGAGTGAGCTACTGTCCAGGCGGTGTGGTCTGAGCGGAGGAGGCGTCTTCGGGCTGATCGTTCGAGGGATTAGCTGTATCGCTGAAAAGGTTGGCTTAATCATCCGACTGATCGGCTGGACCACTGAAGGAGCCTGCTGTCGGTGGGCCGTCGTTCTGGCTGTTACTGTCTGTGGCATCCTCCCCGTTGCTGGTCTCATCCTGAAGCATTTGCCGCAGAACGAAGAGGTCATTGATAAGCGTTTGGAATCCGGCCTCCACCGCGTCGATCCTGCGGAGCACGTTGATGAAGTAGTGCGGGTCCATCACATCACTTGTGTTCTCGCTGGTCATATCGATCAACTGCCGAGCCCTGGACGCGAGATCCTGGGTGTAGGATCTGAGGCAGGTGCAATACCGCCGGCGGGTCCGGCAGTACTCGCATCTCAGTAACTCGCGGGTACAGATCTGTCCGTACGCCAGACATCTGGTGCAGACTTGCGATGCTCGAGGTCGAGACTGCTGCCTGTGTCCGGCAAGCGCACCCATGCTGGAGGCTGAAGACGGGTCACTCATCGTGGATGCGGGTACGGTCTGGGGAACGATGGGGAGTAAAGCAAAGATGTACTTCCTCGAAGGATGATTGGGCGTGTGAACGATGCTGGTGATTAGAATGATACACAGAACAATGAACCAAGTGTTTCTGCGATAGAAGTATGGTGTTCTCGAGCTTGTAGGAGTTTTGTTCACGTGCAGAGGGGTGACGGGGGGCGCTGGAGGAGGAAGGAGCGCCACACACACTTGTCGCTTCTACAATGAATTAGCCCGCTCCACTTTCAAAGCCATCATCACTCGCGCCCGCACATTCAAGGAAACCGCTAAGCCTTTGGCGTACGCACTCGCTTCCTCTACCTTCCGCTTTGCTGTCTTTCCAGTCATGAACTTTATCTTCGCACTTGATATATTCCCTCGGCTTGCTAACGTATGCTCTCCTTGCAAAGAGATTAGCACGTGTACTTAGATACGGAGCTTTAAGGGATTATGATAAAATTTACGATTGAGCAGCTTTCTTTAATCCTCGTTAAGTATGGGGGTACTCTTTCGGCTTATAGAGCGTTGTGGTTGTCTCCCTGTGCTGCGTCTAATAATACTTAAGGGCCATCCTACGTTGACGGGCCGTAGCGGAATTTCCCCGAAGGTATTGTGGACGATGTGGTCGAGGAAGATCCGGAACGCCTCGAGAATGAAGATCCTGCGTTACTCTACGACTTAAATCTGACGAGACCGTGTAATAGAGGCGAGGTTAAATGCAGTTGCACTGGAAGCGTTACGCCTTGCGGAAACAATGATCGACAGACAGGGCGGCTGAGCGGAGCATGAGCCGATCGTTGTACAACGCTAAACGGATCAACATCTGGGTATAATGTCAAAGAGCTTTGTTGTATCGCTAACCACAAGCTTGTTGAGTCAAGTCTCTGCAATTGAATCAGCGAAGCCAAGGCTGAATTCGATAGGGCCGTGGAAAAGCAGAACATTCCTGGGTGCCTGTGGCAAATACATGGCCGGATTGTGCACACCTCAGCGCACTAACCTGAAAATGCAGTTTTACTGGGAAGACGATCTACGGAGTCAGGCTGAACACGACCAATCAAATAAGAGGATCAAGCGTACTAACGCAATCTGGTACTACACGAGCTTATTTTAGGCACTCAAGTTTTAGATTCTGGCCATGAGTTCTCACAAGTCCATTACGGTGGCATGTAAGCCATCGCCATCTCATCTCTACCAATCTTAGTGCGGCGCCGAAATACAAGAAAGCCGTTCACTACACCTCCTCTATTTTTCTCTTCACAGGCATCAATCACGCATCCGGCTCACCAGCCGGGCCCTCCATAACCTCACCGACCGGGCTCGGCACGCCAAAATCCGGGCTTCCATCCTCGTTCCAGTTCACCCGATCCACCATGGTGTACCTGCTCCCGTTGCACGCGCCGCTCGGGATGTCTGTCGCGTGGTACACGTTCCAGATCTCGGTTCCGTCGGGCGAGTAGAAGAATGCGTTGTGCGCGGTGCCGAGGTTGCCGTTGGCCGAGGAGAAGACGGGGCCGGATTTGGTCCAGGACGCCGGGTCGAGAGGGTCGGCGGAAGTGGAGGAGAGGGTGAGGAGGCCGAGTTGGTAGGACGTCGTCCAGCAGAAGGAGGCCGAGTAGGCAATGTAGTACGTCCCGCTGGAGGGAGATTGCAGGAGGTAGGGCCCTTCGTTGACGGGAGTGTCGACGCGTTCCCTGCGTGGTGGAGAGGGGCGGTTAGCGTGAATTCTACTGGGTGGTAAGAGGGGGACGAACCAGTCTTCAAGCGGCTGCGAGAGGAGGACGGTGTCGCCAAGCGTGGTCGGCGAGGTCATGGGCGCGATGCAGAGGGACTGGATGTCCGTGTTCTCGAAGCAGGACCAGATAAAGTAGCGCGAGTCCTCGATAGTGGCGACGGTGCCGTCAATGCCCCAAGTATCGGTAAGAGTAGCTACCCAAGTGTAGTCATCATCCCAGGGGTGAGCGCCGCCTGGAAACTCAGAGTATCAGCCGGGTCCGGAAAAGAAAAGGTTGGTCTATCGTAACGTACCTTCCAACACCTGGGGACGTTGGCCGTCAAGGTTATCCGCAGTTCCGGCAGAGTAGTAGATATACCAGGTACCATCGAGTTGATGAATCTCTATACGTAGCAGCGGCAGTTAGTGGGAAGGTCCTGGAAAAGAAAATTCTGGAGTAATTGCCAGCCATGCTAATACATGAACCTCTCTTCAGTACTACACACGGTCCTGGGAACATTCTGTGCGCTTCTCAAAGTCCTTGCTCGAAGGTCTTTACTTTTAATAGAAAACGAAAGGCAAAAGGGAAGGCCGTTAGGGACCACGTACCAGGGGCCCAAACACTGCAGCATCTCGACGGGTCACTGTCAACCCAAATCGTCTTCCTCTCTCCCGTCTTCAATCCCTCAAGCGTGGCGGCCCTCGTGAGTTGAACGTCCGTCCACGTCGTCGTCATGAGGTAGTAGTACCCATCATGCCACACAATCTGCGGATCGCTCCCATCCGTTTCCCTGAGCGGATTGGAGAAAGTGGCAGCGGAAGAAATCTGCGTCAACGCCGCGAGCGATGCTGCGAACAGGCCGGAGAAGAGCATCGTGCTGGGAGAGAGCAAAGGCTGCAGAAGACGGGGAGAGGTTTCAGGTGCAGTGGTGGTAAATGGCACTGGTAGAAAATCAAAAGCGAGTGAAGTATGGTAGCAATTTATATAAAAGACCCGTATGGTCCAAGACACTTGCAAGCAACTCACATGGCGCCGGCGGGCAGGTGGCCCCAGGAAGGGAAGGCGTCCCAATTGCCCAGAAAGACGTCTCCCAAGCGCAGCGAAAAGCGGAGTACAGTCGACCAAAATAACGTATCACGCGACGCGGCATATAGGACAAGCCCGGTGTACCGATATGAGGCTATAAAGCAGGCCTTGGCCGGGCCGAAGCAATAATGGAGCTTGTGGGTGCCCCGCGTTTTGTTCGTCTGCTCGGTGGCTTGTTCCGGTGGGTGGAGTGGATCCGGTGTTGCTTACCCCGGCGGGCTGACTGATTGTGGGGGCGGGGTGGTGCAGGAGGCCAAGACTTGGTGGCGTAAGCTGCGCATGATGAACGGTGGAGTTATTGGACACCGGGGTAGCGAATGCCGAGATGCCGGCTTGCGGACGTAGACTTGAGGCTCAGGACTTTGGTTCCTGGTGGGCATCGTGACTTGGCGGTCGGTGGCAGTAAGTACGAAGTCGGATTATATTTGGACGAGAACAACCACCCATGACATGAGCGAAAACCAAATCCAATCCATGGAGACGAATGGCGGTGTGTTCTGCTCGTATTCGCGACGTCTTGTTTCAGAGAAGTGCGAGTTCCAAATCCGGCCAACGACGCGAATGCCAGCGATCATAGGGCTGGGGTTGTTAGCCTCGTTGGGAAAGTTTTGAAGAGCTAATGCGATCCTTGTTTCCGGCTCTGTTTAGCGATTCATAGGAGCCCGGAGACGCCCAGCAAGTCTCACAGCTTGGTAGTACGTCTCTTTAAGTCGTCCAATTCCCCTCGGCGCATTCATTCTCCAGATGCCAGCGGAAAACCTCCTCCACCATTTTGCGCGTGTCATGGTCCGGAGCGCATAGACCCCGGAAGGCGTGATAGCCGAAGTCATGACGCAGGCACGCACTGTAGAAGTTTAGGCCGAAAGGCGCATCGGGAGACATGGTGCAATCCTTCTCAGCTATAAAACCCCTCTCGCGCGGCCGGTGGCTAGCGTGAATTTGTTTTTTGGTCATGTCATGGGTAAAATTCCACATTCTCGTGCGGACGATAGCTTCAGCTACCCATAGATGTTATTTTTCTAAGATCGAGCTGAGGCATAGTTACAGCTGGGGCCTTACTATTCTTCACGCTAGCCGTCGGCTGGTTGGTCGTTGGCTTCGCGGTGCTCAAGGAATTCGTCGAGCATCGTTTCGAAGGCAAGCACATTAACCCGATATTCCTTATCGCAATCGTCCGTCGCTCGATGTTGTATTGATACCAAGATTTGGAGAATGTGGCGCGTATTCTACCTCCATGGCTCGCCGAGGCTAGGGTTCCACCAAGAGTTTCATTTGTTCGGCACTGACTCCGTTCCAGGCGAAGCCGGCTTCTTGAAACGAGACCAAGTCTTCGAATATCTTTACGCAGCCGGGCGTCACGAGGGTGGACCTCTACAAGCGATCCCTGACCGGCTTCCAATAGATGTCGCTTTCCTCCATGACAATCTTGTCCAGTCCTTCCAGGGGTCCCAATATCTGGATGTCCTTCTGGCTGTCTTGCAGGATGTCGCGGCAGTGCCATTTCATGGTAAAGTTTTCGGGATTGCCCTTGCCGGTCAGATCGGCCAGCTGATCGTTGGTGGCGGCATAGACGATCCTCCCAATGTTGGCCCAATAGATGGTGCTTGTGCACATTGCACACGGTTCCCAGGTGCTGTACAGCGTGCATTTCCACAGGAACTCTTGAGAGTAGTGCAGAGCAGCCAGGCGCGCAAGACTTGATTCGGCGTGATCGACGTGACTCAGAGAACAGTGAGTGAGCAGCACTGTCTCATTGTCGGGTCCGATGAGAGCTCCAGCAAAGGGACGCTTGCCTTGAGTCATGGCAAGTCGTTGGACTCTGAGACAGGCCTCAATGCCAGCGGCCTGCTGGTCGGCGCTCGGAAGCGGAGCACGTGGAGGGAAAACGACCGACATGATCCGGAAGTAGAGGCGATGTTGGATGATTGACCCAGAAAGCAAAGTGCACCACCGTTGATGGCTATATATATGTATGCGGGGCGGAGGGGTCGTCGGCTGGGTCCGCTATCACGCTTCATCCCACTCTTCGTGCAAGCGACGAAGACATGTCGACGTGTTGCGATGCCGCTCGGAGTCGGTGTTTGTTCGGCCAGCGAAAGCCGGAAAATTCAAGAAGAACTGGAGGTTGCAAGAGCGGAGGAAGGCAGGAGTTAAGAGGCCTCAGGCGGGTGGCCCGTGCGCATGCAGCTGCCGTCAGTGTTGCCCACCGCCCCAGCGCCCACCACAGCTCCAGCTCTGGCTCCATCTCCGCGCCCACCACCATCGCGCGGCAATGCAATAAATCCCTCCTACCGGGCATGACAATTCGAGTCGCCTTGTGACCCACGCCGCTCCAACATGGCCTTCGAACCCGCCAGCGGCTATGTCGCGTCCAGCAGCCTAAATGACCTCAATGACGCCTCGCTGCCCATCTTCAACGTCGAGCTCGTCAACCTCAAGTTCGACCGGCCCTCCGACTTCGTGGCTGCCGAGGTCGCCAACAACGTGCTGATCCTGGCCTTCGAGACCGGTCGCATCCTCCGTTTCGACCTCGACAGCCCCGAGGACATTGACGGTATGCGTGCTCGCCCGTTTCCCACTTCCAGCCGTCTGCCTAACACTTGCAGACGTTGACCTTCCCAAGAGACCCTCGGAGATCGGCGTCATCCGCCGCATGTTCCTTGACCCCACCGCCTCCCACCTGATCATCACCACCACCCTCGCCGAGAACTACTACCTCCACACCCAGAGCCGCCAGCCCAAGGCCTTGTCCAGGCTGAAGGGCGTCCCCATCGAGAGCGTTTCATGGAACCCCTCGGAGCCCACGGCCTCTACGCGCGAGATCCTTATCGGTGCGTCCGATGGCACCGTCTACGAAGTCTACATTGAGCCATCGGCCGAATTCTACCGCCGCGAGGAGAGATACCTGAAGGCAGTCTACAAGGCCGATGCTCCCGTTGTCGGCCTGTGGACTGATGCCATTCCGGGGAGACCCGACGTGCGAAGGGTTCTGGTTGCCACGCCGTCGGATATGCAGCACTTCGTAGGCAAAGTCGGAAGACACGGCCGTGAGGGTAGCGGGTCTATCTACGCCCGTCTTTTTGAGTCCGAGGTCCCCACTCCGTATGAGCTGAACGGCGGGTCCCGCCCCGGCCCGTCTATGCTTGCCGTGTCTCCAGATACCCAGGAAGTGGCCTCGTCCACCGCTACCGAGAACGAACGAGCCTTCGCATGGCTGAATTCCCATGGCGTCGTGCATGGCAAGCTTCTCACCAACGCCGACTCGTCCAACCTAGGGAACATGGTTATCCAGGGATCCAAGATGTTTCCCAGGTCCAAGATTCCTCCTTCTCAAACCGCGGGCGGCCGCCCACGGGCGATTCAAGACCCTGCAAATTCGATGATTTTGAGCCACTGGCATATCATTCAACTGGTAGAAGGACGCATTGTTTGCACCAACAGGCTGAATGACACCATTGTCTATGATCAGGCTGTGCTCGAGCCTGGTGAGACCGCATTGGACCTGGTCGCTGACCAGAAAAAGAGCACCTTCTGGCTGTTTACCAAACAGGAAGTCTTCGAGATCAGTGTGTACGATGAGAGCCGCGACGTGTGGAAGATCCTCTTGAATCAGCAACAGTTTGATGCTGCTTCACAGTTTGCAAAAACCCCGTCCCAGAAGGATGCTGTTGCTACCGCTTCCGGAGACTACCTTGTCAAGAAAGGCCAGTTCCTAGAGGCCGCTAGTGTCTACGGGCGAAGTACCAAACCATTTGAGCAGGTCGCTCTGACATTCATCGACCATGGCGAACAGGATGCATTGCGCAAGTATCTTACAACCAAACTTTCTACCATCAAGAAATCTGCCACCATGCAGCGCATTCTACTTGCTACTTGGCTAGTCGAGATTTATATATCCAAACTCAACGCGTTGGACGACACCATTGGCACCAAGGCTGAGTTGTCCGAGAGCATGAATGCCCGGGATACCGAGGACCAATTATCACTCACTCGGAGGGAGTTTCAGGACTTTGTCTCGAAGCACAAGTCCGACCTTGACAGGAAGACTGTGTATGAAATTATCAGCAGCCACGGCAGAGAGGAAGAATTGCTCTACTTCGCCACCGTTGTGAACGACTACAATTATGTCCTGGCTTACTGGGTCCAAAGGGAACGCTGGTCTGAGTCTTTGGATGTCCTGAAGAAGCAGACCGACCCTGAAATCTTCTATAAATACAGCTCTGTCCTGATGGCAAACGTGTCGGTCCAGTTTGTGGAGATCCTTATGCGGCAAGTAAATCTGGATGCCAGAAAGCTGATACCTGCTCTTCTTAACTACAACAAGCTTGTGCAGGCCTCTTTGTCCCAGGCGAGTTAGCCAAACAGCCAACAAAGCAGCTGTGGCCCGCTAACAACTTTCGCAGAACCAAGCTGTCCGCTATCTCCAGTTCGAGATCAATCAGCATCATTCCACGGATGCTGCAGTGCATAACACGTTAATCTCTATTTACGCATCTCACCCCTCGAGGGACGAATCTGCACTACTTCAATATCTCGAGGCCCAGTCGTATGCACAGGAACAGAATTACGACGCTGATTTTGCCCTTCGTCTCTGCATCCAGCACAAGCGTGTCCAAAGCTGCGTTCACATCTACAGTTCCATGTCACAGTACGTCCAGGCGGTGGAGCTCGCGTTGAAATACGACGAGATCGACCTCGCCAGTTCCGTCGCCGACCGGCCTGAGTCTGATCCGGCATTGCGCAAGAAGCTCTGGCTGGCAGTGGCAAAGAAGGTGATCTCGCAGAGCACAGGCATCAAGCCAGCCATCGAGTTCCTGCGGCGGTCGGACCTGCTGCGGATCGAAGACTTGATCCCCTTCTTCCCGGACTTTGTCGTCATCGACGACTTCAAGGAGGAGATATGCGCGGCGCTGGAGGAGTACAGCCGGCAGATTGACGCGCTGAAGCGTGAGATGGACGAGAGCACGCAGACGGCCGAACACATCAAGCGCGACATCAAGCAGCTGGAGTCGCGCTATGCCATCGTCGAGCCAGGCGAAAAGTGCTACATTTGCCGGCTCCCGCTGTTGGCGAGGCAATTCTTCGTTTTCCCTTGCCAACACGCGTTTCATTCCGAGTGTTTGGGCAAGAAAGTCGTGGAACAGTCGGGCAGGAGCAAGGCGAACAGGATCAGCAAACTGCAGACGGAGGTCATGAAGGGCGTCAGCACGGGTGCGAGTAGAGAGAGGGCGGCGAGAGAGCTGGATGAGCTGGTTGCAGCTGCTTGGTAAGTATCCCCGTTGCCATCCTCCTTCCCTTTATGAGTGTTGCCGTGGCTAACACGTACGCCTTCTGCAAACAGTATTTTGTGCAGCGAGTTGGCTGTCAAGCAGATTGACGAACCGTTTGTACCGATGAACGAGACTAACGAATGGGCGCTGTGATGACGACGATGGTGGGTACAGCTGTATTCAGGTTGGAACATGACCTTGTGTTTATGAAGAACGTATGGGAAGATACCCTTGTAGAAATCAAGCCCTGCAGCTTGCTATTTATGTTGTGTAATCCGGAGACTTTTCCTTGACGGCAAATGAGGCTATTCGGCTGACAAGAGGAGAACAGGGCATTGGCAATGCGCAAGGCCTTTGTACATGCATATAGCTGCCGGGTTCTTCAACTTCAGCCGGAATGCTTCAAAGTTACACATCGTTCACCTATTATTTCGAGAGAATTGATCAGTTCAGAACTCAGAAAGCAGTGGTCGCTGCTTTAGCAGTCTCGTAATTCTTGCAAAGGGTATCTTCTAAGAGTCATAGCAGGTATCGCCAGGAAAAGCAGCATAAAATGTAAACAATGTCAGGGTGAACGAAAAAAACGCGGTGTTCTCGTCATGCTACCACTCTAGAAGTGCTGATGGGGAGCAGAGCGGCTGGAGAGAAAGTAGTTGTGCGTACGATCACTTTATCGTTTCTGCGAGGAGTCGACGGATAAACATAGCGGCATTGCTAAAATATGATCATAAATGACAATATATGCTAAAGAGAAACGGCTATATATCTATATTTCACAAATATGATACTACATCCTATTATATCTTAAGAACCACATTGATTAGCAGTACTTGAGCCCAAGCCAAAAATGAGATAAAAATTCAGAGAAAACGGACATCGACACGGAGAAATGAGAAAGAGGTAAGAAACAGAAGGCTTCACAGTCTACAGCACCAATGAGCCCCTCCTTAGCGTCTTACTTGGGCTTCCGACCGCCGCGACCTCGCGCTCATCCTCCTCCCTCTGCTTCCTCTTCCTCTCCTTCTTTCTCTCTCTTTTCTCCTTCTTCTCCTTTTTGGCTTTTCTCTTCTCCTTTTCCTTATCTTTACCTTTCCCCTCTTCCACCATCTTCTCCTCCTTCCCAATCTTGAAGTCCACATGTGGTCCCCTCGTAAACGCAACATTCATCAAGACGCCCGTGTTCTCGTCCCTCGCTACGCTGGGATTCCACGGGCACTGACAATGCCTCGCATGGTTCGTTTTCTTGCACCTATAACAGGTCATCTTCATGCTGCTGGATCTACTGTATTCACGATCAAATGTCTCATTCGCCTCCGCCACCGTCTTCCTCCTCCTCCCCTTACTGGTCGCAGCCGTGTCATCAGTGGTGGTAGCGATGGTGGCCTCATGCTGCTGAGTGGCATCGAGCAACTTCGTCTCGTGTTTCTTCTGCTTGTCCTTTTTTCTCTTCGTCTCGTCGCGGCGCTGCTTCTTGAGAAGCTTTGCAGCGGCCTTGGTGCCACGGGCACGCTGAACCGCTGCTGCGGTAGATTCGCGGTCAGAGTAGGGCTCATCGAGGTCCCTGGAAACTGAGTAGGTTGAAGTCGCCGGCTTACGGACAGAGGCGGTGGCAGGAGCTGAGGAGGAAGGGCCCGTTTTCGGAGGCTTAGTTGAGGGGCTAGGCGGTGTGGTTGAATATGTCGAGGATGTAGATACGCTCGATTCGTGTCGAGCCGAGTCTCCAAGGACTTCTCCTACACGTGATGGAGACTTGGCGAGGATGGTTGATTGTGAAGATGAGGCCTTGCTGGATGAGTGGGGTTGAACGCCTAGCCTCACCACAGGAGTCTCCGATACTCTCAATTGCTCGTTTAGATTTCGAACCTGCGCAGGGGTTGTAGGATGTTCCCTTCCAGCGCTGGATACCAGTTTTTGGTGGTCTTCTTCCATAGAGCACTCAGACTCCTCGTCATCAGTATCCTTTACTTGTAAGATTGTGCTTGCTTGCTGCTTTTGCACCAGCTCCTCACCGTCCTCTCCTTCAGCCTCTTCACTCGTTTGCGTAGCCTTCAAGATTGGCCTTTTCGAAAGGTCTTGCACTTCTTCATTTGAATCCTCGTGCTCTTCATCGTCCTCCCTGGTGTCAGCTTCATCGGACTCCACAGACTCTTGAATCTCTTCCTGTAGTCTTTCCAGTTTCATGTCCGCGACTGACGCTGCTGATTCCGAATCTCCTTCTTCAGAGCTCATTTGTTTTTCTGTCACATCTAATCTCCTCCTCCTTTCTTCCGTGACCTCGACGAGATTTTCAAACCACCACGGCTTCTGCTCCTTCGCTTTCTTATTATCTTTTTCCGCCTTTACCCTTCTTTCTTCCTCATCTAGCCTCTCGAACTGCAGTCTCGTAGCTTCCTCTTTCTTCATATTCTCCTCCTCCTCTCTCAACCTTCTTTCCTCCTCCACAATTGCCCCCCTCACCCTGGCAAACGGCAAGCCACCACCCTGTCCAGCACCCATGTCACCATCTTCGCCCCTCCACAGCGCATCTCCATACGTTCCATCTAGCTCTTTCACCTTCTCGGCAAACTCAGGCTCCAAGTTTTTCAAAAACCGAAAGACGAGCATGTAGGACGGCAGGGGAAACTTGAGTGACTCCATCCGGTACATGATTGCCTCGAGGTGGTTGGCAAAGTGTCCGACATCGCCGCCAAGCTGAGCCTGCGTGGCATACATGAATTTCTGGAGAAGATATTGTGCCTTGCTGGGCGCCGAACTGAAGTGGTCGGAAGTCTGGACGGGCGGAAGAGCTGGGAGCGAAGAACCATCGAGGGAGCCCGAGAAAAGGGGCGGCGTGGGTGTGATGGCGGCGGTGCTATTGTTTGGCGGGATGGCGGTGTGTGCGGCGCGAATGCGATCCCAGAGGTCGGTGGCAGGTAGTTCTAGGCTGTTGTGCAGGACAGGCGGGTCGGGACAGCCTGCAGCATCGGTATAGGCGAGACGGATGAGGTCTGCAGTTTTGGTGTCGGCACTGCGGTAGAAGCGTGTGCCGCTGTGTCCGGTGTGCGAGCCGTCGACAAACTTGAACATTCTGCCAGCCATCAGGGCGTCGCGGACAATTGTGGCCCACTGCTCGTAGGCATGCTTGTCGGGTGTGTTTGAGAGCCGGGGTAGGCCTGGGTTGGATTTATTGATGAAGTCTCGCGCAACCGAGATGCTGATTCGGCAACATGGTGGCGGTCGGACGGCATTGGGTGTTGGTTTCCTGATCTTCGGTGCGGGGGTTGGGGAAATGTCGCACGCAGCCGGAAACTGAGAGGATGGAGGGGGTGTAGACTCGAATCTGAGATCCTGACCGATCCCCCATGGGACGTCCAATGACTTCACTGGTGTCCGGTGACGAGAAGATACGGGTGTGTTATGGCTCGAGCCAGCGAAGTCTGAGGTCGGCGGTGTCGAGTCATTCTGGGGAGACGAAGAGAGCAACGCGTGACCGAAGAACGACGAGTCTGGGGTGGAGAAAACATCATCGTCCGGCGTCATCGACCTTGTCGGAAGGCGGGCGCGCATCTGCGAAGCCTGCATCACTGGACAGCAAGGAGACTTCGTCCAACGATATCAGTAAAAATCGGTAAAAACGAGAAGCGAACGTCACGCACGAATCTCAGCACAGCCGTAAAACCGTCACTATACGGGGCGAAGAAGATTGACAAGGTATGTTTGATTGACGAGTTTGAAGATTACAATGTATTGGGTTATGGTTCCAAGATGGACGGCTGGCTTAGGTTGGGCGCGGAGAAGACCCTTCGCTCCTCCTCTTGTGCCGGACGCGGCTGCGCGATATACCGCTCGCTCCAGCCATCTTCAATCCCCTCGCACTACATGTCGCCATGCCGCAGACATCACGCCTCGGCCATGGATCTGTATATTACCGCTATCTCTGCGAAACGTCTGCTCTGGGATGCCCCTGGGAATCCGCTGATTACTCTGCCGCTGGACGGTTGGACAATGCGACATGTTGAAAAGTGTTGAGCTCGAAAGTGACATGGCAGAAGGACACTGCGGTCGTTAGGGTGCCACAGCTTCAGCTGCGGCGGGCCGGGAGGCTTCCTATTGGCCGAGAGGCGGGATCGACCGTTGCCGTGCAACGTGCCAGCAAGGGGCGGGCGAGGATCCCGGCCGCGAAACGTCCGGCTCGCCAGGAAGGCCCGTCATAAATGCTCCGTGATCGAAGCAAATGCATCATATCCGACGCTTCCGGGGAGGCTCTGCAGCTGCGCGGCGCCGGTGCCGATATGAGCTGCGGTGTCTGTGCGACGTGACCGCAGGTCGATCATCCGCCGTGTCTCATGGCGATCAACGGTTCCTGCAGCCGCCGCTAGGCCATCACACCGCGATCGGGCGGAGAGGCTGGGAGAGGATGTTGGTGTTGGGGGTGGGTCCATCGAAATCACGTTTCGGTCTTGACTCTCTTCGCCGGTCGGCACTGCTGGTCCAACCTCCTCTTTTCGTGCCATCCCGAGGAGGGAAGCGGCGGTGCTGGGGCGCAGCGCAAGCCAAAAGCAGCCACGGGCTCGTCGGGCACAAGGTCCACGTAACGGCCGCAGCTGCCCAGCTTTGCTTTTGCGGCTTCAGCGTCCCGCTCGATCTGGGCGGTGCGGACGGCGGCGGCAGCCACGGCGCGTTTCAGCGTCTCTTCGCAGGCCGCAACCTTGCGCTGCAGCACGCCGAAATCCATGCACTGACCGGGCTTGGTGTCGAAATTCTCGCTGAGCGTGTACAGGAACCAGGCGTTCATCTCCAGGGTGGCCTTGGCGTAGGCCTCGTGGAGCTCGCGGAGGTCCTTGTTGATCTGCATCAGCTCGCGCGCGAAGGGGCGTGCCCCGCTGACGCAGGCGGCCATGGTCACGCTGTTCCAGCGGCGCAGCAGGCCCGAGTATGTCACCTCGCCCAGCCAGCCGTGGGCCGCCTTCAGGAAACGCCACAGCTTTGCGGCCGTGTTGATTTTGGCCTCGCCGTCCTCGGACAGGACCGACTGGAGGATGGCGTCGGCGCAGGAGCTCTCGATGATCTCCTGGGCCTGGGCGTCGCCGTGACGCCACCACTCGGTGAGGTCGAGGTGGTCCCACGTGCCGTCGATGAAGCCCCAGTAGCCACCCTCGGCCAGGGCGTTTTCGGCATTGCAGGCCCAGGAGTCGTAGGCCTCGGGGCCGTCCAGCTTGGGGGCGCGCTCGAGCAGGTGGTAAGAGAGGTCGGGGCGCAGGCTCACGGCGAGGGTATCGGCGGGGTCCAGGCCGGTGTAGCGCAGGGTGAGCGGGGCGATGGTGGTTGTCTCAATCATGGCGAGGAGACGGCCGCACGCAGGGCGGCGGCGGAGAGGGTCGTCGGGGGAGTCTGGGGTGCGGTCTCGGGATCGACGGCGACGTGGAGAGGAGAGCGGGCCGCGAGAATGGATGCGGCTCAGCAGAGTCGGAGGCAGGCAGGCAGGTGGTCGAGAGGGTGCCAAGGTCTGTGTAACTCGAGAGCAATCGCGAGGACAGCGAGAGGTGTTCAAGAGCAGAGCAGACGCGACGGCCGACGGTCTGGACTCTCGATCGCGGCAGCTTTCCCGACCCGCGCTGAGGCGTGTGCGCGTCCGCTAATAAATGCATTACAGGTGGCCGGGTGGACAGCCAACCGCGGGGCTGCGGCTGCCCGTGGCAGCGATCTAGACCGCGCGCGAGGCCTGGCGATCGCGCCTTTTCTGCCTCCTGGCCCGCCGTGCCGCCAATCGGCGCCCCAACCCCAGCGACCAGACCTCTCCACCGTTGCCTTAGCACCATGTTCTATCCGGCCTACGTCGATCTGGCGGCCGCCTTCTTCTATCCGCTCGGAAACACGCCCGCCGCCTGTCTCACTCAGCAGCTGCCGCCTGAGCTGCCCGCCCGCGTGCTCTGCCTGGGCTGCGGAGACGCGCGCAATGTCCTCTTCACGGCCTACTGCGAGGCAGCCCGTGCTGATGCCCGCCCGATCGATATCACTAGCTGCGACCTGCAGCGCTCCGTCATTGGTATGCTGCCGGTGCGGGTGCTGCACTGCCCAGTCCGCTGACGCGCACAGCCCGCAACCTCCTCCTCTTCAGCCTGATCCTCGACGACTGCGACCCGCACGCCCTCTGGAGCCTCTACTACCACCACTTCCTGGACAGCGGCTGTCTGGACCTGCTCCAGCGGCACGCCAAGACTTTGACTGAAACCGCAACATCCCTGGACAAATGGCACCGCAGCCCCTACGGCGCGCGCCTGCGCGTGTGCGATTCCATGACTCTGGCCGCCGTTCGCGACGTCTGGCTCTCCTACGTCAACGCTGATGCCCGCCCGTCTCGCGCTGAGTTCAACCGCGCCAAGCAGGCTCAGGAAGCAACCGGAAGGGCCGCCAATGTTATCACGGCCGCACGATCTGCCGCCCCCTCCGCCATGGACGCTGTGCTAGACGTGCCTCGACTGTTCAGCCAGTACTGGCGTAGCGGCACCACGGATGGCCCTGGCGCTACGGCGAACACGGCCCTGCCTAACCCCATGTTCTCCGGCCAGATGGACAACCTGACCCTCCACTATGGCACCGACCCTCTCCTTGGCTTTCACCTGGCCACTGCATATCTGCCGCTAGCGAACGCCTCTCCGCTGGTCCCAAAGCAGGCGCAAGCCCATGGCTTGGACCCGGTCGTGAAGACGGCCCGTCTGCAGTTTGAAGCCTGGTGCGACGCGTTCCGGAGGCGTTCTCGGCAGTTCACGCTGCGCTTCATCGTGGGAGAAGCTATGACCTTTTGCCATGTGCTGCAACAGAGACTGACCGCCGCTGACGACGCTGCCCAGTGGTATCGTGGGCCTTACATGCCGGACCCACTGATTCTTGATGCCGATGACTACAGGTCAGGCCAGGCCCCTCTGCTCTTCAACGTTATTGACACATCCAATCTTATCGACCACTTCGGTTCCATTAACCTGTTGGTGGCTACTGCACCCCTGCTAGATAGGAGCCTAGCTTCTAACCTTGTCACGGAATCTCTCGTGCGCCGACACGACGCCGACCAGCCGCCCATGGACGCACTCCTCTGCGGCAACGCTACTGCCCTATCGACTCTTCTAGGCCTCTTTCCTGTGCAGTATTGGACAAATACGTCACTTGTGTCCTCAGTATCCGAGACCATGCTCCACGCCCTCCAAAAGGGCTCTGGTAAAGACACTGCTACCCAGCTTCACAGTAGGTTGACCTGGAAGACTTGCATTCCAGCGGGAAGTGACGAGGTATCGCGTCTTCACTACGACGAGGCCGATTTGGCCCAACTCCTCTACCAAACGTACTTGACTATGTTCGAGGGTGAAGATCCAATTGTGCTCACGACGAAACGAAGTGCACGACATCTTGCCAACGTCTCCATGCCGTACTATACGCGCGCAAGCTTTGCGGCGTTCCTTCGGGTCGTCAAGAGCAGGGTCGAAGCAGATTGGAGCAAGGCTGCAGCAATCCTTCTCGACCTCATTGACAGGGATACCAATCTCATGCTTGGCCGCAACTTCCTGCAGGAGTTGAGGGTCCAGATGCATCTCTTCGACGTGTGCTCTGGCCTGATTCCCGAGTTTCCTCTGGAGCAGATGGCTAGAACCTGCCGTGAGGCATCCCAGTTGGCCTGGACTTCTATTCCCGACATCGTGAATGTGACGTTGAAAGTACCGCGGTCGAGACTCCACGTGTTTCACGAAGTTGAGAAGGGACAGCTCGGCACTCCGCCGCTGATTTGTCACACTTACACGCAAAAAGAGCGTTCGTCCTTTGCCGTCATTCATCTAGCATTCGGAACCGAGCAATACTCTGGAGAAAGAAACACGGAGAGTTTCGCCTTGAACATCAAACAAGACAGCCGTGGGTGGAATGGCGAATCGCCGCTCTGGGTGTCGTTCCTGGTCCCTACGGCCATCTTACTGAGCAACCCGCGATCTCTTTCGTTGCAACTAACGCTCCAGCCTACGCCATACACCATCAAATGTTTCGCTTCCAAGCTCGACAAAAACTTGAGTCTCTTCGACGTCACCTTCGACAACGCTGCACATGTCTTCATTACGCGATGCCGCCCTAACATTTCTGCAGAACCGCGTGTGCTACCATCACCAAAGAAGCCAGGCAATGATAATTTCGCAACGCAGACCAATGTCAGGACACAGATCATTGCAAATTTCCATCCGGGCACAGCTCGCATTTCCAACTTGACCGGCCGCGTTCAGCTGATTTCTGATGACATGAAGAACAAACTCAGCAATGGTGCTGCAGTGGATACCATTCAGGTTTCGCCTTGCACAATAGCAGTGAAGATTGGTACCGATTCTTCACACACTCAGTTGCATTTTCCTGTCCCAGTCCTGAAACCTCAGAACAAGGTCCGGATAGCGCGCAAGTCTTCCTACATCGAGGTCATTGTCCCAATCGCCTCTCCCTCAATGAAGCATTACTTCCCCAACTTCATACATCCCATCTTCCCAGGCCGCAGCAGTCCCATTGTCTGGAATGCGCCTTATCTCCCGATCACTCACCTCCCCGTAATCGACACAATGAAGTCTCACAATACACCGTGGCTGGGCACTCACCTTACGTCCATGTGGTCGCACCGCGAACTCCGCATCCGCGACGCCTCGCTGCACTCCGCCTCCCCCACCGTCAATGATCCCGAAACCCGCATCGCCCTCAAAGACTCCCTCCACACCATCCTCTCACATTTCGCTGACCGCAACGCCACCACCACGCAAACACCCTTCTTCGCCCTCAACAACCGCTCCGCCGGCGGCGTGCACGTCCTGCTTCTTGCATCGACACTCCGTCTCGACCTTGGGTCCCAGAGCGTTATCGTCGACGCCGCATGCATCCCGCTCACCCTTGAAATCGTCCACAAGATCGCCCCAGTACTGCAAGAGCTCCACGAGCATCCACGCTACCCGCTCTGCCAGGTCAACGTCGACGGCGCGGAGCTAAGCGCGTGGAAGGCGGCGCTGCCGGCGATGGCGGAACGCGCACGCACGTGGACACACAAGGCTGGCGACGGGTGCGCGTACAATCGGGCGAGGCGCGTGCCGCTTTCGTTCAAGGACGGAGAGGGTGTGCTTTGCGGGTGCGGCGCGGGCGTCTTTCCGGACGGGTTCGGCGAGGGGTGGGGTTTGGAGGCGGCGGCGGCAGCGGCGCTAAAACGGGTCGCGGTGCGCGTGGCTGTCGCGCCGGTCTTCTCTAGCGGAGTTGTGGAGAGACAACAGGAGCTCCCTGCGCTAGGGGAGGAGACTTTCGGTAGCGCTGAACCAGGTGTTACGGATGCAGGCGGCTGCGCCATATGCGGGAGAAAGGAGAAGGGCGGGGGAGGAGAGCTAATGAGGTGCTCTCGCTGTAAGAAGGTACGGTACTGTTCCCCTGAGTGTCAGCGCAAGGATTGGAAGGCACATAAGGTGAGTTGTCGCGCTGTTGTCACATGATGTCTGTTGAAGGACTCTTGGGGTGGCATTCTGGGTGCGTGGGGGCTCCTCTACATTGGTAAGCGAATGCGTAGTGTTTGTTAAAGGTGACTTGGGTTGCTTCTAACTGAAAATCGCTTCCGCTCTGCTGGTATTTTATTAAAGTGGCCAGAGGTAGAAATGTTTAATATGAAGCACCTTTGATGTTCGAGCAGGTGAAGAGCCGTGCCCGTTGCTTCGTGCTCGTTGGTATTGATTAGACCCATCACGCATTCTACATGCAGACATCAGGTGAAATAATACATCCCGGAACTTCACAAAGGAAACAGATGTACAAGTGGAAAGTACAGATTTTCCTCTATTTACGTTTGTCCATATGTTCGTAGCTTCGCTCACTTACGTGGTCACCTCATGTACGGAGTCCTACAATCCTATTGCCATCATGCAAACAATCTGGCCTGATTCCTCCATTATCGCCGGCCTTGTCTCAGGTTTATCCTCTTTTTTTTTTCCGGGCCTTTCTTCATGCTCCAAAGGGTGGAGACGGTGTGAACAGAGAGGAGCAAAGTTCCCACATCAAATGCATATTTCCACCCTTCCGGCCCACATGCGATCCACCCCGCCTTTCGACTCATGCAGCTGCGCAAACAGGTAATCTCGATCGCGATCCACCAAGGCTTTCTCGCAAGTCCTTCGGTTTCCATTTTCTTCCTCGACCTCCCGCAAACCAAGGCGGAAGCATCAACGAAAAAAAAAATAATGTGGGATTTGGCCCACCATCACGGAGGATGAAAACAATATGTTTCTCCTTCTTCCCAGTTCCAACCACCTCTCATCATAGCGGTCCATCGAAACAGCTTGCGTTGAATCCTCATCTCCTCTCGCTCAACTCGCATGCTCAAGCACGTACGTAACATACGGCTCCCGTCCACTTCCCGGCTCTCCTGAATCAGGTATGCCTTGGCCGTACTGTGGAAACTCTCAAAGCGACTTCAGCCTCCTCGGCATGTCGCACAGTCGGATGGGAGGCAAAGCTCTTTGGACGGTCTGCTCTTGGAACAGTAGCGAAAATGCAGCAGGGAGTCGAGAACAGGTCAAGCCGGAACGAACCTCTACAAGGAAAGGGGTAAAGAAAAGGAGAAGAGGAAAGGAAGGAAGCCCGAAAGCTACCATCTCCCCACAAGCGATCAAGATGACCGGCCGATCCTTTATCTCCTCCCCCAAACAACCCGCCACAAACCCATCAACTTCATCATCAAATGCAATGTCGGATAGGTATTTGGGCTCTCGGAGACCGAGTGCTGCCACACGAGACATAAGACATACCCATTGGGTCGCATAAGTCAGGGGAGGCTCGCCAGCCGCGCACAGAAGCGCACCAGTCCTCTGCAGAGACAATGCCGTTGAAAGGGAGGGCATGGAGAAGAAGGAAAAAGAAAAAAGGCCACGCCCCTTGAACCTTGCGGCAAGGCGCGGAGCAAAGCTCTATTTGTTTTTGGGTGGACAGGAAACTTGAGGCGAAGGAGCACTCAACTTGATTTCCTAAGCAAAGTGCTCCTTCCCGAGTGACGGGGTAGGACACCTCGACCATCATGGTGGTCTTTATTGATCCCTGGGTCGAACACTTTCGCGTGGACCGCCGGGAAAGTGAAGGAACTTGTGGTACCAAGCCTTCGGACACAGAATCCCAGAGTCGAGCACTCACGAAGAGACTGGGCTTCCCAAGTCATCTTCTCCTGAGTGGACCAATGCCGGGAGAGAACAAAGCCCTCATGTGTGGAATCGACGTTCTGCCCGAGTCTCCAAATGATGACATTTGAGTATCTTCGGTTGCAGCCGTGGGATCTCATGCAAGTTGCAATTCTTCGCCCTTGCGGGCTTTCTTCCGTTTGCTCCTCAGAAATCGGTGCGTGTTCGCTTGTACAGGATTTCTTGTCGTGCTGCGAGATGATCTCAAGCAGCCGACGCACTGACAGCTCCACTGTGCTTCACCTTTGAGCTTCGAGCTGCTCTTGGTTCGTCGCTCTCCACTGCCTCGTTGGGCTGCTTGAATCTTACACCATGAGAGGTGTTGGTCTGCACCATGATAGGTGTTCACAATCGGACGTGGGTTCTGCCCAACATCTCGGTTGTAGGTCTCATGCGTCCTCAGCGACTGCCTTTGGCATTAGGCTTGTTTGTCGTGGGATCGCATATACACAGCGGTATGAAAGCGTCTTGCCCTGCTTTGGCGATTCGCCTTTGTGCCCAGGCGTGTCACGGGACGACGTTTCGGCCGTTTTTTTGTTGAGCAAAGGACTGGGTCCAGTGCTAACATGATAAGCTCTCAGGCTCTTAAGCCTCCAAAAGGCAAGGCCATGGGCTTCGTTGCTCCCCAACATTGACGTGAGTGATGACCGGCGATGAAGTGGTCGCGATCGGCTGAGCCGAGCGGAACTTGAGTTCTGACTTGTCTTGCACCATCTGAGATCTCGACGCCCCACGAAAAAGAATGGTAGAGTTGTAGCTGATCGGAGCAGCACCGGGTCACGATGCCACTTCCGCTCAAATGTATGTTGTGCCGTTCAGGCTGTTCCCAAGGCTGAGGCTGAAGCCGACAGCCCAAGGGCATGTCCAAGACGAACGTGATGAGCGAGACCGAATGCGGCGGAAATCTGCGGCGGGGGAGGACACGGGATCGAAAGCGTGACGGTCGCTCGCTGATGCGGCGAAGCTGGAGGCCGGTCAGAGTCCCTCGTGTAGCCGCGCAGTCGTAGAAGGAGGAAGGGCTCCTCAGGTCAAGCTCTCAGGTTGCCGCGAGTGACGAGGGTGGCATTGCTGCCGTGGTGAACACCGAAGTGCTGGAGAAGAAAGGGAAGAGAAGGGGGCGAGGAGGCGATGCGAATAAAAGGGCGGCCTGGGGGTCCGTGCGGGCGCCAGCGGAGCTCGCCTCTAGAGCCAATAAGACGCGCCAGCCACATTCCCGTGCGCGTGGTGCTCCGTGCCCAGCTGACCTGCCGCTGCTGCCTGAAACACCCTGCTGTGTCATCTCCTGCGTGCCTGCGTGACCATCCACATCGTCGCGTCGCGTTTCGCTCACTTCCTGTACGTCAGTGGTGCTTTGAGCACTGTTAACCGAAGCCAATGTCAAACGCTTAGCACCAACGCCTCCTCCACAGTAGCTGAGCTCAGTGGACCATACTCTCACGGCCATATGCTGCAGTCGTTTCCCATGCTGAGCTTTCGTTTGTCCATCGCGTAGATGCAGCAAACTCGCTGCGATCGCAACCTACAGGAGGACACCATGTCGGGCACATTCCCCGCGATTGCCTCCGCCCTAATGCACATCTGCCGGCGACGAACGCAATCTCGCACCGACAACCGACCAACTGCCGATGATCGTGGCTGATGGCTCAGCTCCGCATTTGTCAGTATGCGAGCCGTCGTGGGAAAATTCGGTAATGCCGGCCTTCAGCCCACCTGCCCGACTTTGATGTTTGCAGCGTGAAGAGTGGTCCCCCAGCCAATCGGTCTTCACCAATTCCCAGCTTCCCCTTCTGCTCCTTGTCCACTCATCAAAATGGTATTCGTTCCGTCTATCTTCTGTACGGCTGGAACGCTTGCGAATTGTAGATCTGCCGTGCCGGCACTCAAGGCAGCGCCCTCCAGTAGTCCCACACTACTGATATGACGGACGCTTCTCGTGTCGGCCGAATCTCCACAAAAGGAAGAGTCTTTGAGATAGCTTGTCGCAGACACCTCGTAATGGGCTGCTGCGGCTTAATGCATGCTTCTTATATCCAGCCTCGCAGGACCTGTTTGCCATATCACCTATCTCCGCACAAGTCATGGACGACTCGGTATTCTAAGCTCTTAGCATCATGCCTACAATGTCTGGCCAGGTCCCCCAAGAGGTTTTTGGGCTGGCAGTCTTCGTCCATGTGCTTAGCTTCGTCGCCGTTCTCCTCGGGCTTATTCTTTGTTTTATGTTGTGGCGACACGGCGAGGGACTCAGCTGTAAGCTGCTCTTTTCCAGTTCCATGAAATGTTCCATTAACAATCCTCAAGACATCCTGCTGCTCGGTGCATCGACTACGCTGGGCGCGGTACAGGGTGTCATCACCCACCTTGACTACACAATCAACTGGCGACAAATACAGATTGGGAGATATGAAGCGTCTCAGAGACCACAATATGATCAAACCGCTATGTTTGGCAAAGCCGATTCTGGATGGCGCTCAGTCTTGGCTGTGATCGGTAAACCACCGGGTGTTAAATCTTTCGAACTCCGTTCCAAATGCTGATCCCTTCAACAGCTATCTATCTCTACAACGTAGACTCGCTTCTTGTGCTGTTCTGGTAAGTAGCCATCGTCAGTCAGTGCACATCTACCAGGGGCCCAAAAGACTAACCAGATCTGTCAGGGCCATCACTCTATTCATCGGGACTTGGAACATCCGCATCAAGTCAGAAAGGAAGAGAATCATGGCCACAGTCTTCAAGTCAACCGCCCTGGTTCTTCCCGCAGTCGTGGTATCTGTGTGTCGAATTCGGGCTTTGAGAAAGCACCCGATACTTTTCTTGGTTATTGTGAACATCATCAGTATGTCAGAATCTCATTTCTGGCGTCGTCTTGCTGACCCGGCGTAGTGACTTTGTCAATGATCGTTGGATTTGTCCTCGTGCTCGCGATCCTCTACAAATACTTGCTCGCTCGAAGCCTTTTCAAACCTGCCAGTTCCACGAACGGCCGCCCATCCACTTCAGGGACAGTATCAAGTGCAACCACTACTACGAGAAGTGGCAACCGCGGAAGAACTACTGACAAATACTTAATCATTCGTTTTAGCTTAATCATGGCCGTCTTAATGTGAGTGTACCTGGCCCCTCCGCTGAATTTGATTGACTTTTGATGGTAGTGCTTTCGAGGCCGCTCTCATTGTCTACGAACTCGTCAATTTCCAGCGCAGTCACGATGCTCAACGACCGTCGACAGCACCGAGCGGCCCTGAATTTAGTATCGAACAAGCTAGGGTGGATCTCCTCCAATACATTCCCGGCGTTGTTCCCAGCATTGTAGCGTGGTGCATCTTCGGTACAACAGCAGCGTTCCGAAGGGAGTACGTGGCATTCATACGGGCATGGTGTTGTTGCTTATGCCTTCACCTCCGCCATCCGGACAGTCTCTGGCGCAGACGTTCATACGGCCGCCAGAAATCACTAGATGTGGAAGCTCCCTTTCGCCAGGTATCCCCTATTAAGGGCGGGAAGCGAACCGTCTCGATTGATGTCAGTACCGAGATATCATTGTCTTCGATAACAAATCATAAAACCCCGCCGGTGAACAACAATAACCGTGTCTCATTCGGCGGCACGTCTCTTTTCTCAGAATCCAATAGTCGGAGGAACTTGGCTCCGGCAGACTCCGTTCCTGCTCTCTCATCCAGCTCGCCGCGCTTCTCTCTGCGGACGCTCGCTTATGGTACATCGTCGAGAGTATCAGGTCCGCGGCCGCCAAAGGGAAGCACAAGGTACCAGCCGTTCACCCGGAGCACATGTACTACATCGGCAGACAAAGCACTACCTAAAATTCCTCTTCAGGCATCCCACGCTGCGTATCTCGCCGACAACCCTCCAACCTTTGGCGTCGAGACATCCGGATCAGGCCTTAATGATATCTCGCCTCCGCTGCCAAGCTGGCTATCCACAAACACGGACTCTAAAACCAGCTCTGTCTATTCGAATTCTGAGTATGCGCCAACACGGACGTCTACGAGTGAGCTGTTTCCGCCGCCACTGGCGGTGCGCTCATCGGGGCGAAATACGGCTTTGTGAACTGAATTTTTTGTTATGGAACCGACGATCTCTTGCATCTTCCCCTTCTTGAAATTTGGCTCAGAGATGTGTTTGGCACTTCGGGGGTTGGGAGGCGTTGTGGTGGCATACCTGGTTTTATTGGATGCAAAATGACTTTTTCCTTTTCCGTAAGATACACAGTCCGCGAAAAATGCAATCTTCATGTGTATCGACTAGCGTAACCTTACTCGGCTGAGACGACGTGTGCGAGTATTAGATATCTCATTGATGCTTACGCATATTGAATGCACAAGGCTGACCGTGCGGCGGTTATGATTGGATGTCAACGATGACCTTGTCAAGCAACATATCAGGGCCGTAGAGCCTCACCCTTCCCAAATGGAGTTGAGAGATGGGAGCTCCACCAAGATGGAGGAAGGCGGGGAGTAGGAGCTGAGAGAAGGGTGCGGCTGTGTATGTTTGCTTTATGTGCCGCCGGGTGGGGCAGAATGCTGATCTAATTGGTCAAGGCTGATCTCAGCCTTGTCAGGTCTTCTTAGCCGACGGGTCACACGGTGTGAGGCAGGCACTGACAGGCTGTCAGCCTGAACCAGATTTTCCACCTACTTCGAGCGCAGGAGATCTACTTGCGATGTGCAAGTGCCGGAAGACAATTATGTGGCTGCGTCAACGTAGTAGCACCTGCTATCTGAGCGCCGCTGGAAATCAGCCTGTGGGTAGTTTCAGACTCTGAATTATTGTCAGCCTCATATCCGTGTAAGGAACTACCCGGCCATGGGGCCAGCAGCGTCAGCCAGTAGTTTTCAGTGCCTGGCGGAGTACATTTTACGTGCGACAAGTATGCAGGCCAGACGACGTGCAAACCAAGAGAAAGTACGCCAATTCTAGATCGAGCTGCTGTGTAGCAATGAGAAGCCTGGTGGGGCTCCGACAATGCCCGGTCGAGCATTTGCAACTCAAAGGGGCATGTTGCGAACCATATTGCTCCAGCCGACGCGGGAAACAAATCCGCTGCGGGGTAACTACAGGTTCATGAAGCACGGACCAAAGAAAAAGCAAAGTCCAGCCCACGATTCAACCATCAGAACAATCATCTCCAGTCTTCAATGGGTACGTATCTCTACGCCTTTGCCGCGTGGCTCAGCCGTTGGAAAGCCAGGGCGGGAAGGAAGCTAAGGGTAGCTGCAAATCATCTTCGGTCAGTGCATACCGAGTCTGGACTATGCCGAGTATTTATTTCGCTTGGGGAAGCTTGACCTGTTAATGCAAGGCGATTGGCGCCATGCCCCTGCCAAGCTACTGCTTGTGGCGCCACTGGATCCTTATCGAGCATCTGGCCAACAACCTGTGGCCAATGCTGCGGCTGTTGCCTTGTGGCGCTCACTAGTTGCTCCACGAAGGATTCATCGTGGATCAGCAATAAGATGTCTCAGTCGTCCCCGTTCCTCGCATCCATACTCTCATTCCTCCAGTCGCTCTTTCGAACCGCAAAATGCACAAGACGCTCCCTATCATCTTCGCGGCCGGCGCCGTTGCCCAGAGCACCATCACCACCAGCTGGCTCGCCGGGGGCTTCGACAACACGCCTGTCGCCTCGGTCATCGCCGCCGACTCCAAGGCCGTGACCTACTCGATCGCGTGCAATTATTCCGACATCAGCGAGGGCGAGTGTGGCATCCCCGCCGGCTTCACCGTTACCGCGGGCCCGTCCATCTTTGAGTACCATTATACCGATGACTCGGTCGCCTCCGACTACACTGCCGACTTCACCATGGACGCCAGCTGTGCCATCGAGGGCACCACCAAGGCCGTCTGCGTCGAGTCGGCCGCTGGCTCCGAGGCAAACTTCCCGGGCGCGAGCACCGACACTCTGACTGGCACCGATGTCGAATGGGGTCCGCTCGTCATCACTGCCGGCGCCGAGAAGCTGAGTGCCATCGCCGGCGCCACCGCCACCGGCTCTTCTTCTGCTTCGGAGACGAGCACCTCGGCCCGGTCCGGCTCAAGGACGAGCGCCGGTGTCTCCGCTACTGGCTCCTCCGCTTCTGCTACTGGTAACCTCCCCCCTCCTTCCTCCTGTCACTTTGCTGACCTCTCCCTAGCTGCCTCCACCTCCAGCGCTTCTGGTTCCGCCGCTCAGGCTGCGTCCACCGGCGGTGCTGCGCAGTTCGCCGTGCCCGTTGCCGGCGTTGCTGGTGTCCTTGTTGCCGCTCTGGCTCTCTAAACAGCCTCGTTTTGGTTTGACGTCATACATTATTTCGAAGTATACAAGAATTCCTGTACAGATTAGGCCTTCAGATACCCCAGGCAAGGGACATTCCATACGTATGCAATAATTAATTAATCACACTTCTACCGTTTTGAATGCTTGTCTCTTTCTTTTCCACAGCCCAGTGTTTGTTGTGTTTTGATGGCCAAGAAAGTTAAGATCGGCAGACCTGCGCTGAAACGTTTTACGATGTCTTCTGTCCCATGGCAGACGGAACTTGCCCATAACTATACCGAGTGCCACTCTTCTCCTAACACTGCCATCAGAGCGAGCTTGTCTCTCCGTTCCAACAGGCGCCTCTAATGTTACTTCCCGGAGCTCGGCACCATGTCACGCTGCTCTACACAGCCGAGCTTATCAGGGCCGAATCTCGCCCGCGACTGGCTCCTCTCTCACAACCAAATTGCTACTTAATGATAGATAGTTAACTATGTTTCAACAACAAGTCCTATGGTCTAGTGGTATGACGTTCGCTTCACAGGGCAGCAACTTCTCATCTATCAGGGTGACGAACGAGCACAACTGTAGAAGCGCGAAAGGTCCTGGGTTCGATCCCCAGTGGGACTACTTCTTTTGCTTTTTGCAGCCTTTGGTTACTCATATTGGGGTTGGGGAGGAAAGGTAAGGGTTAACGAAGTTTTAACCAGTACGCGTTTCTTGTCGTAACTACGAAAAGATATAGAATTCTACTATTAATCTCTAGTAGATCTACTTCTTTTACTTTTTACAGCCTTTAGTTACTTCTCGTATTAGTTAGAGAGAAAAGATAAGGGTTAACGAAGTTTCGACTAGTATACGTTTCTTTTCGCAACTATAAAAAGATATAGAATTCTACTATCTTTTGAATCCCAGTGGAACTACTTCTTTTGCTTTTTACAGCTTTGGTTGCTCCTCGTGTTGGGGTTGGGAAGGAAAGGTGAGGGTTGACGAAGTTTCGACCAGTGCGCCTTTCTTTTCGCAACTGCGGAAAGGTGCAGAATCCTACTCTTTTGCCTTGAACAACAAAGAAATCCGAGAGACACTTGAGAGACAAACATCGCCTGATGGCGATGCTCCCCCTCTATTAAAAGATCTTTTTCATCCCCACATCCATAAAGATTTGTAAGTTTAACGTCGCTTAGTTGCTCGTTCAGGTTTTCTGGCGACATGGCAGACCTGACTGGTCATGCGAGAAGATTCGCTGATCTTGGGATCGAAAATGATGGAACTCGAGACGACATCACACTCATTTCTCTTTCGGAAAAGAAGATGACACGAGCTTGAACACGGCGTAGGAATACCCCATATCACTGGAGCATTTCACAGCAGCATCAGGCCGTACACTCATCCAAGCACCAGGCATCGGGTATTTAACCAGACAAAACTCGTGAAGGCCGAGGCAGTTGTATGGACAGGCTTCGTCCTCGTGCTCAACGCCAGCCGGAAACCCCCGCCAAGGATTCGTCCCGTCCCTCCCACCTTCCTGTTCTGGAAGGCCCATCAGGCATCAACTTCCATCGTGCCCGGTATATCTCTATCAAGAGAGGCACTTCGCCGCACCTAATTGCCCACACTCGGAGCACCACCGTCCCCAAAATGAGCAGCAGCAACGGCCTCGCCGTCCTCCCGATGACCGAAGAGGACATGCCGCAGATGACGCAGCTCCTGCACAAGGCCTACTACTCGCCGGACGGCGTCAGCGGGCTGCTCTACCACACGCCGCCGTCGCAGGCCTCGCTCGACCGGACGACGGCCCAGCGCGTGCGCGACTTCCGCAACGAGGACGGCGCCGCCCACTTCGTCAAGGCCGTCGACGCCGCCACCGGCGCCCTCGTCGCCTGCGCCCGCTGGGACGTGTACCGGCACGCCCGCTCCGATGCCGCCGTCGCCGCCGCCACTGCCATCACCGACGACGAGCTGATCCCCGAGTTCAACGTCGACGTCTACAAGGCCCTGTTCGGCCCGCTGCGCCTCGCCCACCGCGACATCATGGGCACGCGCCCCCACGCCTACCTGGTCACGCTGGTGACGGATCCGGATGAGGGCAGGAGGGGTGCGGGCGGCTTGCTGGTGCGTTGGGGGCTGGATCGCGCGGACGAGCTGGGGCTGGATGCGTATCTGGGTGCGTCGCCGATGGGGAAGGGACTGTACGAAAAGAACGGGTTTGAGACTGTGAGGACTGTGCCGTTTGATATGAAGGAGTGGGGTGGGGAAGGTATCGTATCACATGTGGTAAGTGCTCTTTATAACGAACGTCTATGTATGAAGTTCCCTTTCTTTTTTCTGTTTCGTGCTGACAAAAGTGATGTAGTGCATGTGGAGGAGACCTGGGCCACCGCCGAGAAAGATTGTTGCGGTCTAAGTCTCGATTATTCAAAGCGTTTCGCAGTCGATAAGGAATACCAGATGGTCGCCATTCCTCCACTTTGATTGTAACAAATCAGAGGTTAATGATCTTTGTGCATCCACAATCTTAGTCATAACCCTCAAACCCCTTCACGTCCTCCTTGTAGTGCTGCTTGGTACGCTCAAATGCCGAAGCCAGGCAATCTTCTGTCATTCCGCTGTCTCTTGGGATCAACCTCACCTTGAAGTCCCTCGGGATAGCGACAAGTGCTGTTTTGAATTGGTTGTAATCGACATAATCGGTGTTTGGCGGCTCCGATTCGCTTGCGACGATGCGGTAGGACGAAATGATGCGGATCAAGGCGGCGTAAAGCAGGCGAACGGCGATATACTGGCCGGAGCAGGCACGAGCGCCAGCGCCGAACGACAGATGGGCTGCGCCGTGCAGTGGCTTCTCAACAAACGGACCCATATGGTTCTCCGCGGTGATGGGCTCCAACCAACGCTCGGGATCAAACTTGTTGCCAGTGGGACCGAAGTGGTTTGTATCTGGCTTATCAGTACAGAATTGGCAGATGGCATGATTCTGCGTTCACTTACCATGGTTTCCAGCTTGAGCATTGATGAGAATCATGGTCTTTGGTGGAATGACGGCACCATTCCAGTTGACTTCGGAAACGGTCTTACGGGGAAGACTCATGGCGCTGACAGTGTAGTATCGGCCGGCCTCCTGGATCATGGCGCGGAGGTAGGGAACCTTCTCCTCCTGGTAACTGTTCTCCCAGGCGTCACTGATGTCTGAATAGTATCTCTTGATGTCGGCATAGGCACGCTCCTGGAAGATCTGGCCCTCCGGTGTGGAGAGAGACCCGATGCAGGAAGTCAAAGTACCAGGAATGGTTTCAAAGCCACCGGAGACGAGGGAAAGGCAAATGGAGCTGACCTCGACGCCAGTCAACTTTGTTTCCTGGTCCTTCAGGATGGCTGCAGAAATGCAGGGCTTGTCTGTGCCGTTCTTGATCATCTCGCGGACCTTGTCCAGAAGATGGTTGAGATAAGCATCTCTTCTCGCGCGCAGCTCCTTGGATCTCCTGTTCTTCTCGTTGTTCGGCAGGTATCTCAAGGCTGGGATATAGTCTTGATAGTTTTCCGAGGCACTGCGAAGAAGAGAAATGGCGGAACCAACGTGCAGAATCTCACGCAGCAGGGTGTCGTAGACTTGGTCCATGCGGATGCCATAGCAGAGGGTCAATGTTGTGTTCAGGGCGTATCGTTGGATGTAAGGTCTGACGCTGATTTCAAGCTCGCCGGCCTTGCTGTCCTTTTGCATATCCCGAACGATGCAGAAGCTCTCCAGATCGAACATAGGATAGTAGTTGCGCAACGCAGGACGGCTGAGGGCTGTGCCGGCAGCCTTCCGCTTGTTCTTGCAGCTGGCATCCCAAGGTGATGAGCCAATCGTGAAACCTTGGGTCGAGGAGATGACACCATGGAAGGTATAGAGTTTGGGGCGGTCAATGACTGCCGACTGATGTTTGATGAGAACGTCGCGGCAGTCTTCAAACGAGTTGAAGACCACGGCGCGGGTGTTGCCGAGGCGGATTTGGAAGACAGGCCAGCCGTAGCTGTGGCATGGTGAGCAGGTGAATCTTTCGGGAGGCAAATGGGAGAGTACTCTTTCCACCACTTCTCGCAAGTTGTAGCATGGTCTTCTCCGAGCTTGAAGAGGTGGCCGGCTACTGGGATTGCACCTGGGATTTCCGGGATTCCCCTGATGTAGGGGATATCCGTGAAGGTTGCAAGCTCGAGGGCGAATCAGCACAAGTCGACAACGGGCAGGCGTGATGATAGTACCTTGTACAATGCATAGGCCAGGACAGAGGCACCGACAAGATAGAGGTATTGGTGGGGAAGCACGGCCCCATGATCAAGGGCCATGATCGAAAAGAGTATGCGATTCCGGTTGAAGTACAAAACCAGCTGGTGGCACTGAGCTTCTATAAGGAGCGGCTTGGACGGCGCAACCGACAGGCAGCTGGACGCCGCCGCCGCCGCCGCAGAGCACAAGCTGAAGGGCAAGCCGACATGGTGCGTCGGCAGGACCGACAGCAACCGCTTCTTCACGTGACCCTGAGATAAGTGAGTGGTGCAGAGCGGGGCGGAACGCGAAAGCGGGGAAGGAGCGTTCATCCAAGTGTTGATGCCGATGTAGGAGGCACCGAGGGACGCGCTTGCCTTATCAAGCACCCCGCCTCTGCCAATTGCGATAACGGATTTCCAAGCACCTGCCCACCCTCAACTTCTTCCACCACCTATGTCACTGCACGGCTTGAAGCTCGCGATGCTTGCGAAACGCCCGCCATGATCACCACTGCGCCGGCCCGCGCCAATCAAGCCTGCAGGCGCTGTTACAATCGGAAGAAGAAGTGCTCCCGCACCCTGCCGCGCTGCCACGCATGCGAGCACTCGGGGGTCCAGTGCAGCTTCGAGGAGCAGCAGGAAGAGACCGGCCTGTTCTACATCTCGTGCGTCTCTGCATTTCCCCTCAGCCCGGCATTGCTGACTGCCCAGCTATGTGCGCGGTCTCGAGCAACGCGTAGCCCGCCTGGAGGCACAACTCGCCGATCCCTCCTCCACCAGCCCCAATCTCTCAGTAGCAACCCCCAGCCCGCCGCTGCTGGCAGACCAAGGCCGGCGATGGTCGGCTCTCGTCCACTCCGACAGGGCAACGGATACTTCGAGCGCTGCAGGCCAAGCTAGCACCAAGGATGATCGCGGAGATCACCTAGCCTCCGAGCTAAAGCAGCTGTCACTGGAGGCTACCGCGGACCGGTACTTGGGCTCGTCTTCGGGCGTCTCGTTTGCGCGCTTGACTCAGGCAGTCTTGCGTCGCTTAAAACCCGACCAGCATCCCTTCAGCTTCGAAGTCACCCAACACGACGCCAGCGAATCACTGCCCGCCACTTTGGCCAATGTGCTTGAGAGTGAGCCTTCAACGCTGCAGTATCCTGCCTGCCTACCGCCTCAAGAGCAAGCATTCCGCCTGGCAGAGTATTACTGGGCGCACACCCATACCCTGTACCCCTTTGTTCGGAAAGTGTGGTTCATGGGCCGTCTGAAAGCAATGTATGCCGAGACGGACCATCAGGCGCTGGAATCTTCGGCCCCATGGTTATATACCATGTGGATGGTCTTTGCAATTGGATCCACCACCTGGTCAGCCATCGTCCCCGATGGCACCGAATCCGAGTCTGCACGATTCTTCAACAATGCCATGGTTTATTTCTACGGAGCCTTATCAAGCGGGAACATGGCTGCCCTGGATGCTCTGCTGCTTCAGGTCTCGTACTCGTTCTTCAACCGCGTTGGTTCCAATACATGGTACTTGGTGGGCTCCGCTATCCGACTTGCCGTTGGCATGGGACTTCATACTGCACCCAACGACACCACGCGGCAACTGCCGCTTGACGTACAGGAATACAGAAAGCGCCTCTTCTGGAGCTTATATATGATGGACAGAGTCGTTTCCATTTCTCTTGGGCGCCCCTTTGGCATCCGCGACGACGACATCGAAGTCGGTCTCTTCACCGAAGTCGATGATGAGAATATCCTGCCCGATAGCATTCTGCCACAACCCCCACTCCAGGCGTCCGAAATGGCAGTTCCGCTGCATATACTCGCTCTGAGGAGGATTGCTGGCGAGATATTCGAACAGGTGTATTCTAACAAAAACCGCTATCTACCTCCTGCTGATCGTGACGAGATTCTCAGAGGGCTTCACGCTAAGCTGGTTGAGTGGCGCCGCACAATGCCTTTTCCGCTGCCTCAAGCGCGAACACTGCAAGTTCCCCACACAAGCACGGCGTGGTATGATCTCAACTACTACACGCATCTCATCATGCTCTACAGGCCGTCGCCATTGTGCCCCGTGCTCACCCTGGAGAAAGTCCATTTGATCGCAGAAGCATCCGCAATGGCGATCCGGCAGATTGAAATCATGCATCATGACCAACGATACGCCTTCAACTGGCTCAACCTGTTCAATGTCTTCACCATTACTCTGACCCTCATTTATTCCATCACCGCGCAACCAGAGGCCTTGTCGGCGTATCTGCAAAGATCCGATGCCCTGAAAGACCTCGAGAGAGCGAGCAGCGTTCTTGGGAATTTCGCTACCAAATTCCCGACTGCCTTGAAATGTCGCGCTATTGTTCACGATGTTTCGCACAGACTAAGATCCCATATGGGCCCTGAAAACGTGGTTGACTTGAGTGGCGATCATCCAGGCCCTCAAGTCGGTACACATTTGCCGAGTGCCTCTCCAAGAGGACCGTATGTACTGCCTGATGGCCTGCATATGGATGGAATTTCATTCCCATCCTTCACTACGGGAAATTTGTCATTCGATGAGCTTCAGAGCCAAGTAGCCGGTACAGGATACTCACCGGGAGCTAGCAGCGCTGTTGGTGACTCTCATAATGCCACATCCGCCGTGTCGGACAGCGGCTTGCCCCCGGATTTTCGTCTCGCTGCAACGACAACGCCATTTGGAGATGCTGCCGCGCAATTCATGGCGGCCGGCATTGGTACTGGTGAAACAGCTGATATGGATCTAGACGAAGAATTTATGAACCTTCTCGGAGGAAACTTCGAATCATGAAGACGCAAGACCAGGGAGGCAGATAGGGTTATTTGTCTTTTTCTTTTTCAGACTTGATCCAGCCATGATACCAATCAAAAGCCCTTTTTATTTCTATTTCACTGCAGCAACCATTTCCATCTCGACGCTTGCACCGGCGGGCAGCCCCTTGACGAATACACAGGCTCTCGGCGGCTTCGGGTCTGGCATCATCTGATTTCTCATCAGAAATCTTGCATCGGAAAGCATAAGCAAGACTACTACCCACCGCTTTGTATACTTCATTCATGCCGGCGTATGCGGACTGATCCACCATGTAGATATTCACTTTGATGACGCGCTCCAAGGAACTACCGGCAGCCTCAAGGATTGCGGATAGATTCTTCAGGACTTGCTCTGTCTGCAACTTGATATCTTCACTAACAAGGTTGCCTGCAACGTCGGCGCCAATCTGGCCGGTCGTATAAACCACGCCACTGAAGACTTTGGCGTGGTCTTACTATTAATCAGCATCTGAAGGTGCCGCTCACCGAGTTGTGGGGGTACTTACGGAAAAGTCCGGCTGGGTAGGCGCAGGCCTTGTCGGAGAGGATTGGGGTGATGTCGGACATGGTGGTTTGGAATTGTAGCTACAGGAAAGAAAGAAAGAAGGGAAGTGAACTTTATTGTGATGGTTTTTGGTGTGACCTTTTCTAAGAATTGTGTAGGTGAGATGCACCGTAACTACGTGCGACGGCTGCTCCGCTACAGGGAGCGTCGTCGGTTCGGCCGCCAGTCCGACATGGCGGGCGGATCGACACGAACGCCACCCCCACTGCTGTGCTAACAGCTTCGATTCTGACTCTTGTTCAGACGCAGCGCATGATGTGAAGGAGACATGAAGAAAGAGTACTAATGGACGTGCCGGTTTTTTTTTTTTTTTTTTTTTTTTTTTTTTTTTTTTT
>RHKH01000012.1:247958-311199 GCA_009829795.1 Lasiodiplodia gonubiensis
CTGCCAAAAACGACGACATAGACACAGCAACGAAAAGGCTTCAGTACGATTTTCAAGGAAACACCAATGAGCCAGATACACTCCACCTTCCTGCGCTCTGGATTTACCGCCCTGCCATCGATGGTAGAAGCTATATGCCTCTTCTCGTATCGGCTAGGGCAAACAGCTTCTTTGGCTCCGCATTCTGCCCCGGTCCAATTGGAAATGCTGAAATAGAAGTCTTCCAGCAAAGATAGGATTTTGGAGAAGTAATTTGTGAGCAGTCAACTCTAAACACTTCACTGAAGGTAATTCAAGACGGTACAACCAAGCATCCAACTAATAATGATTCGCCATCATCTACTTTCCCCGCGAAATAAAAAAGAAAAGGTAAGAAAAGACCCTCCCCAGCACTAAACCATCACACCCTTCAGGTCGTGTACCTGAAATGCGGGTTCCCCAGATCGGTAACATCCCGCTCTCCCATCTCCCTTCCCACCCTCTCCTGCTCCTCGGCGCTCACCTCGCTCTCACGCGCGCGGCGGTCTCGCTTCGCGTTCTGCCAGACGTAGTAGACGCGCCAGGCGCAGATGAGCACGAACTCGGCGCCGAGGGCGATGGAGGCACCGATGGTGCCGGGGATGTAGCGCGGCGCGTCTTTGGCCTTGAAGATCTGCGAGCCGCACATGTTGCCGACGCAGTAGCCGAGGAAGGTGGCCGACGAGATGATGGTCTTCTTCGTGCGGCCGGCGACGTTGGAGGGAACTGAGGAGTGGGAGGGTATGCCGTCAGTTTTGAATCTCGACCTTTCTTTAGAAAGCGAGGAGGAGGTGAAAACTTACTCAATGTCCAAGCCAGGAAGAGGGAGAGCACGAATGGTACCGTCATGAAGTACATGCCCCATTTGACCCATCGGTTTTCGTACGTGTTGGGTAGCAGAGCCAACGCGAGCATGCCGATGAAGGGCGGAATGGTGGCGGCGGCCATGATGTACATGCGGCGGTTGGCCACTTTGCGCGTGTAAATGCCGACAATGATGAAGATGACCAGGGATGCCACTTTAGCGAAGGAGGATTGTATGTCAGTAGGAATGTAGCAGAGATGAAGCGCAAGGCAAAGACATACCAGAACGGGGGATCTCAATCAGGAGGACTTGGAGTTCGGCAAAGCCGAAGGACTTGTACATGATTCCTCCGAAGGTTGTCAAAGCGCTTGAATATGCCGATGTCAGCCTGTGGCTTGGGGAATCGTGGAAACGACATACCCGTTGGGCACGGAGGAAAGAAAAGCGTTGATCATGCTGAACCACAATTGCGGGTCACGGAAAGCCTCTCCAACCTGTGGCCACGACCACTTTACGCCGGTCACGTCACGGCCAGCCTTGTTTTTAAGGATGCGGGCAGCGCTTTGCGGAAGAATTGAACAGTCAGTTCAGACTTCTCGCCTGGAGGGAAAGGACTTACGCCATTCGTTTCTCCTCCTTGTTCATCCACCGCACCTCCTTCGGACTTCCGAGCAGGCAAAAGCAGATCAGCGCCAACACGACGGTGGTGCCGCCCAGGAAGAGCGAGATGCACCTCCAGGGCGCCAAGCCACCGTACTTCTCGGCGTGCGAGCCGATGCCGTACATGACCAAGTTGGCGATGATGCCGAAGCCGGCGTTAGCCGACTGCCAGAACAGAGCGCGCGAGGAGTGTTCCTCCCTCCGATACCATGAGCCGACCACGAGCACGAATCCTGGAGAGATTGTGCACTCGAAGAAGCCCTGCAGCGCGCGGATGGCCATGAGTTGGGACCAGTTCTGCGCGGCGGCGATGCTAATGACACAGATGCCTGGTTTACGCCGCGGGAATATCAGTCTCACATGGAATAAGAGGCGGGTTTGTG
Organism: Lasiodiplodia gonubiensis; assembly: GCA_009829795.1. NCBI lineage: Eukaryota > Fungi > Ascomycota > Dothideomycetes > Botryosphaeriales > Botryosphaeriaceae > Lasiodiplodia > Lasiodiplodia gonubiensis. Next base: position 249,825 of record RHKH01000012.1, read on the forward strand.
ATTTACGCACCCCAGCAAAGCATGTATATGCTGAGCGACCGGCCCAGGGCCCAGCGTTGCAAGAGGAAGTTGGATGGGAATTCTCCGCAAAGGTAGGCAATGTACTGGGGATTAGAATCCATGTTAGCCCATCTTTCTTTCCCCAGCCCCATGGATGTGCTTACGTACGAAGATGGTTGTCAGCCATGAGTACTGCTGCCCCACAAGGCCGGTGTCCTCGCGCAGGCCGAAGATGGCCTGCGTGCTGAGTGACGTCTTGTCCGTCTGCTGGATGCCGTAACAGAACCACATCAGCGGCAGCAGGTACCTGTCGATCTTCCGCAGCAGCTTCCTGTACTGCTCTTCCGTGTAGTCCGACTCGCGGATTTCGTCGCCATCCGGGTAGACGGCAACGACTTCGATGTCTTCGTCAACCGCAGTGGTGATGTTCTTCTTCTCGTCCATGGCCTTCTCATCACTGCTGCGCGAGTTGTCCAGCGACGCGCGTGCGTCGGTGCCGGCTTCAGCCACGATGTGGGCCGGGTCCGACGTCGAGGTCATGGTTCGAGAGGAGAAAGAGCCCGCGAAAGAAACAAGTGACGCAGAATTCACGGCGGGTCAAGCAGCACACCAAACCCCGCCCTTAAATACAACAATGCAATACGCGTACCTTCGCAGAAGTCCGGCTGAGAATCCCGAGAGTATCGGCAGATAGGTTGCATCTGGGGCAATCGAACGACCTTGGCGGTCCAGATAGCTTGGTTGCCAAGGTGGTATACAGATAAGAAATGGGAGACCCAAGTCTGCCGCGCCGCACAAGAGGCGAGAAGCGTACAGAAGGCCGTGTATGGAGACAGGGGTTGATGCTCACTATCGAGGAAGATAACGAAGCCTTGGCGCGCTGCGACCACTGGACCACTGTTGATCAAAAGTGGGAGAGGGAAAGCCGGGGTAAGCTGGTGGGTCTAACCCCACTTGGCAATTGGCCCATGTCGTTGCACGTAGGTATTCAGTGGCTCGTTTCCGGGAACCTTGGGCTGTCCGGACAATAGACACTCTCAATTCGTCTTTTAATGGCTAACGTTCGCTGGGCCTTACCGCGACTTGGTATAAGCCCGCTTCTATCCACCAATTAAGAAGTAGAAATACATGTGCAGAAATTAAATCTCAACATCAAACCCACAGCCCACACTCAGCTCGGTCAGTGAGCCTAGACAAGAATCCACCGCTAGGAGGCAGTCCTCTTCAGGTGATGTGCCGGTGCTGTCCAATTGCCGTGAACATTGGAGCCAGAGAATCAGGGAATGACACCACAATAGCTCGGCAGAGTGATGACTTGACCAGGCTGCAGCGCAGTCGGTTTGACGCCCGGGTTAAGTGCCAGGATCTGGCCTGCCGACGTCAGGTACTCCTCGGCAAGATTCACAAACACGTCGCCGGCCTGGATTGTGTAAGGACTGATGTTGCACTGTGTACCGGGGCACACAGGAATGTTAACGACCTGGCCAATCTCAATCAAGTCCGGGTTGGGGATGTTCTGGCGGTTGGCCTGGATAATGGAGTCGAGGGTGATGTTGAAAAGGGTGGACAGCGCCGACAGCGTGTCGCCGCTCTGCACAATGTAGAAGCCCGGTCCGCCCGGGATGCACGTCGCCGTCGGCGTAGTCTGCGGCCCCAGACAGGATGTGTTATCCGGGAAGCACACCTGCGGGGGAATGACGAGCGTGTCGCCGGCGACGATGATGTTCGGGTTGGTGAGGTTGTTCGCATAGAAAATATCGCAGATGCCGCGGTTGAACTGGCGCGCAATGGTGGTCAGGGTGTCTCCGGATTGAATGACGTATTGCTGGGTGGAGGTATCAAGGGTAATGGTGCCATTGCACTCTGTAAGACATGTCAGTATCGCGGGGAACAGATGTGGCGAGCTGGGGGGTTTCTACGCTGGCGGGCTGTCAGCTGGGCTCCTGGCAATGCTGCTACGCCAGACCCCAGAAGAGCTGCTGCTGTGGCAAGAATGTATTTGAAAAGCATCGTGAATAAGGAGTGTGGAGGTTCTGAATCCTGAAAGACGAAAAGAATGTACAGAGGATACAACGAAGGTATTGCGATGGCCCGCGAGTGTTTAAGAGGGTACAAATTTTACGCGGTACCGGATGAGTGCGGAAGACAAGAAATGAAAAGGCAGGGGTCTTGGTATGAGTGATAGATGAGCTGTAGAAGAGACATCGTTTCTGAGATTGCCCAAAGACTTTTAGCTCACGTATTCGATGGCATTTTAGTCAGTGTCCGTCAATGGAGTCAGTTTAAGGTTTGGTCGAGGGCTAATCCTGCGTAAGCGAACACAGAGTTGCCGAAACAGGACTAATGGTGACGCTGTTGCGCGGATACGTGAGTGTGCAATTAGCCTTGAGTCGCGGTGCTACGAAGCACGATCGATGGTGAACAAGAATAGCTAGACCGCCGCTGGTGATTTCCTCTCGTGGAAAGAAACACCGATACTTCGAGAAGAGCAGTCTTGTATTCTGAACGCAAGAGATGCCAAGGACCGAACCAGGATTGCTACAGCGATGGCCGTCTCAACCAAACAGAAACTTGAGCAAGAGGTAGCACGCAGCGTTCCAATATATTGCGGACACAGTAGTCCTGGCTAACGTTGTGTTCTGGGAAGTACCGTAAGGCAAATACCTTACCTTACCAGCAGAGGAATTGAGTCAGATACGGAACACGCTTCGGCCAGATGTTCGGAAGAGAATGTATGCAAAAGAGACGAGAAATAGCCCTTCGTAATGCGCCACATGGAGTGCAGTACAGACTGGGGCTCCTTCGATTCTTGCTTGGAGGGCTTGGGAAGCGCGAATGCCATCAAAGTGGTGGTATGTGTGGCGGTATTGCTCGGCCGTGATTCGCCGATCGGCTCGTGACATCATGTTCCAGGAGCAAAACGAGTGGAGTCCGTCATACAGACCCGCAAAACGACAGCGCTGCGACGGGCAAAAAGATGATTCCTCGGTATTGTGCGACACCTGTGAGATTCGAACTCACGCTCCCGAAGGAACTGGCTAACAGCTTCTTCCATCTCGAAAGTAGCAGGCCAGCGCGTTAACCACTCCGCCAAAGTGCCTATGAATCATAGCCACTTCGGAGATCTCAGATCTCCGGGGGTTGATGGATGAGCAAGCAACTGGGCAACATATAACTTGCGAAGGACTGTCCAAGTTGTACGTTCCTAGAACGCCGGTGGATGATGAAAGGGGTGCAATAGCGCAGCAAGGAAGATGCGGGGTAGTGGGACACGTTGCTCTCCAGGCCCGAGATCTTGACGCATGCGAAAATTCTGCAGGAGCTTCCAGTGGAATGGAGGAGGCCACGGACAACGAGACGGGAGTGTGGATGCCATGCGAGAATCGGATCTGCAAGAGGTCAGCGCAATTCAAAAAGGCCTGAGAACGGGAGTCTAGGTCAATAGCAGTGGAGATGTCGGGTAGGTTTTGCGCGGACGTCAGCCGAAGGTTTGGTTTAAGCGAGGCGGCCAAGACACTAACCAACAACACTCTAGGTTCAGGGCTATTTTTACATCCAATAAAACCAAATACCTACTGGCAGAGACAACTGAGCCATCAAATAATCTTAACTCGGAACGTAGCAAAACCCCGTATTCATCCACAATATTTTACACAGAAACTCTAAGGCCCAACAGCAACGCTTCTGGGCTGAACGAGATCACCATCGCTTTGTCGACCTCTGCGTCCCTACTGTATCGTATCCTAGCTTGGTGAAGCATCAGGTGCTGCTGACGCTTGAATTCGAAACAGTCCCCTTGTCCCTGGTGTAGCTTGCCAGATAACAGGATAATGGTGGGACATCGGTCTGGTGAACTATTCGTGGCAGGCTTCGATACTTGGAAGTCATCACCGCGCAGTCCGCGGACACCGCAAGCATCGAACTATACGCTGCGTGGGTTGGCACCACTTCTGCAATTGAACTCCAGGATGTATGCATTTTCAACAAGCCTCGGTCTCTATTGTAAGTCGTCCGATTCCCGCCCTCCTTCTGAGACGGCCCGATGACCCTACACTTCCGTGGAGATTGTAAACGAGCGGCACATTTACAATAATGCATTCTGGAATACGGCAGGCTCCGCTGTGGGGATGCCGTAGTTCTCGCCAAGTCGGCTGGAAGGCACAGCACATGGAACGATGGATCGGGAAACACGGATGCATCACGAACAGCGCAGGCCATCATCTCAAGCTGCTAAGGATAGAGAGATACACGGCCATGGCAACCTCGGCCGTTGGTTGATAGTTCCGGCAACCTGTATACTACTTGCCTATTTCCGTGCAATGAGCGGCACTGCATGTTTGCTGGCTCCCCCTGCTTGAGCGTTAGTGTCGTGATATCCACCCGTCGAAGTCTTCATTTGGGCCAGCGTTTCAAGTTGATCGGGTTGCCGTAGATGCGGGGCCTGCTCGGAGCCGTGGGTGACCTCGTTACGGGCGCAGCGCCTTATTCGGCTCGCGAGATTGAAACGCCCACCACCAAGCCAGCCATCACCGCTCCGCCCCGCCCGCCGCCCGGGCAAAACCCGCTCGCATGTTTTCCTTTCCGTGCCCACCCCTTCGCTGTCACCGCTCTCCGCTTCCCCTTGTGGCAGACGCCCCGCTCCTCGCCTGACTGCTGGAAACAGTCAGCTCTCCATTTCCTCGTGCCAAGGGGCCTGGGCAAGCCAAGCTTCCGTCGTTGAGCTTGTCTGTCGACCAGCTTGCCGTGTTCCGCCCCCTGTGCCGAACGTCATGCGTGACCGTTGGAGATGCCATCACTACCACCCGCAAACGCATTGCCATACCCGTGTGCGCCCCTCCCGCCATGTGGCGCCGCCTTCCGCCGGAACTTCGAGAAGCGGGCGCCGCATTTCGCTAAGAGGGGCGGAAGCAGTCAAGTTAAGAGGCTGACAATGCCGTTCCGTGCGTCACCATCCCTGCGCCGATCTGGTCTTAGCAATCTTAGTCCTCTGTATCACGGTACGAGGTCGGCAGCAACCTGTGCTGGTATAAAAGTCCATCTCGACGGCGCCCAGAGTCTGTCTTTCCTCCATCACCACATTCATTCTCTCCTTCTCACACCAACATTCGCTCTTTGCAACTCCACATTCGTTGAACGAATCACTACTCTTTCAAAATGGTCAAGGCTTCCACCCTCCTCCTCGGCGCCGGCGCCGCTTTCGCTGCCGCCGCTCCCACCGAGCTTGCTGAGCGTTCCAGCTGCACCTTCACCGATGCTGCCTCCGCCATCAAGGGCAAGAGTTCTTGCAGCACCATCATCCTCAAGAACATCGCCGTCCCGGCTGGCGAGACCCTTGACTTGACCAAGCTCAAGACTGGCACCCACGTCATCTTCGAGGGCACCACCTCCTTCGGCTACAAGGAGTGGAAGGGTCCCCTCATCTCCGTCTCCGGAACCGACATCACTGTTACTGGTGCCTCTGGCCACGTTATTGATGGCAACGGCTCCAAGTGGTGGGACGGCAAGGGCACCAACGGCGGCAAGACCAAGCCCAAGTTCTTCTACGCCCACTCGCTCAAGGGCAAGTCGACCATCAAGGGCCTGAACGTCAAGAACACGCCCGTCCAGGGCTTCTCGGTCAACAGCTCCGAGGGCCTCACCCTTGACAGCATCAAGATCGACAACTCCGCTGGCGACAAGACCAACGGTGGTCACAACACGGATGCTTTCGATGTCGGCAGCTCTTCCGACATCACCATCAGCAACGCCAACATCCAGAACCAGGATGACTGCCTTGCCATCAACTCTGGCACCAACATCAAGTTCATTGGCGGCACTTGCTCTGGTGGTCACGGTATTTCCATCGGCTCGGTCGGTGGTCGCAAGGACAACACCGTCAAGGGGGTCACTGTCCAGAATTCGACCGTCAAGAACTCCCAGAACGGTATCCGCATCAAGACCGTCTACGGTGCCACCGGCTCCGTCTCTGGTAAGAACTCCTCTAGTCCCCTCTTGCAAAGCTAACGAAACCCCTCCAGATGTCACCTATGAGGACATCACTCTGGAGAACATTGAGAAATACGGCCTCGTCATCCAGCAGGACTACGAGAACGGCTCTCCTACCGGCAAGCCTACCACCGGAGTTCCGATCTCTGATGTTACCCTTAAGAACGTTAAGGGCACGGTCAAGTCTAGCGGCATCAACGAGTACATTCTGTGCGGCAAGGGCTCATGTAAATCGTGGACTACTGAAAACGTAGCCATCTCGGGTGGTAAGTTCTCTGAGGCCCCTAGCGCCGTTTGTTGCTAAGTGTTTTGTTAGGTTCCAAGAAGAAGACGTGCTCCAACATTCCTAGCGGCTCCGGCCTCAGCTGCTAAGCAGTGCGAGCCATGGTCTGACCATTACATTCTGTAAATAGTTGATTTTTACCACGCTTCTAATCAAATAGAGCGACTTGCTGCTTGCAGCGCACACAAACTCGTTTTTCAATGCATCTTGAACGTGAAATTCGAACGGAAAGGGGGTTACCGATGATGGACCGCTCGGCTATCTTCCAACCAAGCACAGTGATAAGACAAACCCATCGACCGTTTCTTCATTCGCCTGAGATCTAACATTGTGGCGTCAAACACATCATCGCACCGGCATGAAACATTCGCCTCCCAAAACACCAAACGTGGCCGCCCCTTCCCACGCCTACGTGCCGACCTACCCGTGCCGCAGATGCGGGAATACGACATTCCCGAACTAGGCAGGTCTCGAGGCCAAGCCTTACGTTCCGGGAAGGTTCCGATCGGCTTTTCCTTGCAAATTAGAGGTGAGACAAGCGATGACAAGCTTCGGTCGATCAAACATCTCGACCCTGGTCCTTGGCTTTGTACACGTGCGCGATCTCTTGCGAACGCAAAAAATAGAGCGGTCGTTGCCGGATTTTCCGTCCCGCTTGTACCGGTCGGATTTGCTGGCGGCCGCGGTGTAGATCCGATAGATGGTGTCCTTGCTAGAAAGGGGTCACCGCCCACGCCGTGTCAGCTCACCAGCCAGTGTTTGTTCTGATGGTTGCTGTGTTTCGCCTGTACTGCGCTCGAAGCTCTTGAAGGATGTTTGCCTTTTCGTGTGAGAAACACGCTTCAAGAGTGCATGTTCTTGATAAGTCGGCTTTGACTCAATCGACGATTACCTCGTCGTGCTTAGATCTGTGACTCCTTGCGCCGATGTTGATTCTGAATAATACATAAGCGGTTACCTCAGAGATATTGGATGTCCAGCTCTCTGCAAGCTGCCATGACGTCGGCTTTTTTCTTTTGAGGCATGCTACCCGTTCCAAGGCTACCTTGCAGAACAGTCTTCTAATAAGTCTCCTTAATTCAAGGTGCCCGAAAGGCTCCCTCCAAGCGTAACTCAAGGCTGCTCAGTGAAGCTATAGTGGTTCCATTACGATGTGCTTTGGGTGAAGACTGCATATTGTCCGTCATATATGTGTATTGCAACCCCGCAGCCAGGCTCTGGCTTCAAAGCAGTCTGCCAGAAATCTCGCCGGGGAGCAGAAAACAACACATAGCTCAGATGTCAGAGCTTACCGCCATTAGGCGCATCGATAGAAGCATATATAATTTGTGTGTGGTCACAAGACCCAGTCCAAAGCAATCCACCAACGCCAGGCTAAACCCAACCAGTACTATTCCAGTACACTCACCCTCCTCCACAAACGCCCTGATACCCAAAAGGATAGTCACACATCTATCCGTATCCAAGTCGCATAAGACAAGGGAGCGAAATAACAAGAGCCGCCTGAGAATAAAGAAGTAATGAAGTGCCGTGTCCTTCGTCAGATCTCCCCTCCCCTCACTGAAGCCGCGCAGCCCAGACTGCACGCCTTCCTCAGGAACGGCAGGAAGGCGTCGTCGCCGGAGCAGACCAGAGAGTCCGGTACGTAATGCCAGTACTCGATCCATTCGGCTCGCGGGAGAATGTACTCCTTCTTGCAGACGGAGCACTGCTGTCCGCCATTTTGCTGCACCTTGACGGCGTTGTCGAGGGCGTAGAGGACGGGGCTGGGGGTATCGACAGGCAAGAGGTCATGGAGGAGTTCGACATTGGGTACTGCACGAGCGGCGGAACGGAGGGAAATCTCGAAGAGGGAAGGGACTCGGGAAGCCGACGTAGGGAGATCGTCGGCGGGCGTGTGTCCAACCGAAGGGACGGCGAAGGAAGTTACATCGTAGGTGGTGGAGGACGGCCTCTGAGGCGAGCCGGACAGAAGACGGCCGTCGAAGTCCATGCGAGCGACTGAAGTTGAAGCGATGAAGACAGGCTCCTGCTTCCACACCGGAGGCTTGAACGGCACCTGTGACGAGGAACCTCCACCATCCGACTCGAGTGCGTTTGCCTCGTCGCGCATCTTCTGGAGTAGGGACTCGTGAAGCCTCAGTGTCCAGAGCAGTTTCTGCTTCTCATCGCAATTCTCAAACTCATCTTCTTCCAAAGCCGCCTTCATTCCGTCTACCACCTGCTGCATTTTGATCGAATCGGCAGGCAAATCAAATCCTTGATAAGTGCGAAGACCCCTTACAAATGGATTGGGCGAGACACTCAGCCGTGTCAAATTTCCCCTTGGCGGAACGAGCTGCAAGAGCTCCCAAGGTAGCCAGCGCAGCCTATTACCGGCGAGGTTGAGCTCCTTCAAGTTTTTAAGATTAGCAATGGCTGGAGATAGTTCGGTCAGCTTATTGATGCGCAGGCTAAGGACACCGAGATTCTTCAACTCCCAGAGGGCCCCAGGCAAGCTGCGCAGCTGGTTACTTGAGAGATACAACTGCAGCGACGGTATAAAAGGCTCATAAGCTTCCTCAGACGGAACCTCGGAGCCGATCTTGGGGTGCCTGATAAGATGCGCCAGGGGCTCAAGGAGATCGTGGGCAATGGAACGCAATTGCAGGGCACTATCGCAGTCAGAAGCCCCGTACACACGAGTCATTATGGTCGCCGCAACTCACGAAAGATCGACTCTCTCGTTTCCTTCTTCAACGCACTCGTGCACCTTCGCATGAGCAACGACGTGCTCAGTCGAGCGCGGCTCCGGCACGCGGACTGGGCGCGCGACAGGAAGCTCGTCAGGCTCGCTGGGAGCGCCGAGGCGCGGGACCTGGCTGAAGAGGGGCGGGCCAGTGCTGGCGGCGGCCAGCTTCTCGATCAGCGAGTCGTCCGACGAGTCGCTGGGCAGCCAGACGCCACTGTCTTGGTTCCTGGAAAACTCAGCCTTAGCTGACGTTGTCCGCTCGGACTTTGGCGTGTGGCCGTGTGCGAACCATGTGCCTGTGTACTGCCTCTTCTTGCGCGCGGGGCTGTTGTAGTTCTCAACATCGTCCGCAGCGTCATCGCTGGAGAAGACAAAGGGGTCGCTGGAGGCGTGGTTGGACGAGCCATTGGCGTGGTGGTGCTCGTGCAGCGACTGGGAGCGGGCGCGCTTCTTGCGCGACGTTGGCAGCAGCGGAGGGGAGCTTGGGGGCTCGAGGCCCGGAAGTGGCGGGCTGGAGTCGCGCGACATGGCAGATGTTGTGTAGCGGATGCGACGCGAAAATGAGGAGAGCAGGAGATGTGCGGCAGGAGCAAAAGCAATTCGGGAGGCTGGCGACGCGACGCGCAGCGATACCGGGAGCACAGGAGGACGCGGCCGCGGAACGCAGTCACGCAACGGAGGGGCGGACCGGCGGCCTGTGGCACGCGCGGGCGATCGCAGGCGCCGATCACGATAGGCGATGGATTGGAGTTGCGAGAGTGGGAGCGGGGGGAGCGATGTTGTTGCGCGCGTTCGTGGCGTTGGCGGGAGTCCCTGGGTGGGAGCCCCTAATGGTAGCGTCATAGTCTAAGCGCGTGGAGCGAACCCCACGAACCTACGCCTGCACGCGCTTGACAGCATCTTGAGGCTGTCGAAACCCAAAACAATCCGGTCGGGAGCACTATCAGCCTTGGCTGGAACCACAACAATGTTGTCAACTTCGTCTTTGGTGGTGAGCAGGGGGCTGTTGAATTTGACTGTAGCGATAACGATAAAGAAGATGAATCTACCGCAGGCGTCGGGAAGCGCCTAAAGGCCCGGGCCGCGCATGGAGCGAACGCCGTCTCAGCACGAGGTGGACGGCACGCAGCGTCTTGTCTCTCCCTGTGGCAGCGTGGTGTCGAAGAGGCGGTGCACGCGGTCCAATCATGCCTGCCGCCCGCTCACCTGCTCGTCTAGGCAGGCGGCTGCTGCGTCGGTTGTAGCGCCTGCTGATGCAGATCAAAACGCTCGGCACGCCCGCCTATTGGCCGCGCCACCTACCACCTGCTCTATACATGCTCGACTATGGGCCTGTTTCAACCAGCGCCCTCGCTGATTGGGCTGCCGCCCTACTGCACCGCCCGACTTTTGCCTCAGGGACCATGTGTGAGCTGGCTGCGTGCAGCGGGGCCGCCCCGAATCCAATCCACGAGCGCATTCTTGTCCAAACGCATAAAGCCTCGCCGCTGCCCGCCCTGCAGAATGCATCATCGAGCAATTCACCCTCTCTTGCAGCCTCAGCTTCTTCAATCATGGGTCAAGGTATGCTGCCTCTGCTGACCATCTCTTCGGATCCTAATCGTCTCCAGGCGGGACTATCGACCTGATAAACGGCACTCCCTACCCATGGACTCTCAGCGGCCAGAGCTCCTATCAGATGAAGGCTTGGTCCTTCCCGTCCACTGTTGCATCCGGTACGTAGCCCCAGTCACGTGTCCGCAACACTGGCTGATCCGGTGCAGGCGCCTCCATCCCTGTATATGTCGAATGGGACCAAGACCCCGGCAAAGACCAGAAGGATGACGGCGGCGAGGCCGTGTATTCAATGGGTGGAGGCGAGGCCACTTTCCAAGTCCACGCCAGAAACACCGATGGTTTCAACCTCGAGGTCTACCTGGAGGCTGTTGAAACCGAAAACAATCCGGTCGGGAGCACTATCAGCCTTGGCTGGAACCACAATAACGCCGTCAACCTGGTCTTTGGTGGTGAGCAGGGGGCTTTTACTTCAAACAACCCGTCGGTCGACTGGATGCATCAGAATCTCGCAACTCTTGGTGACCGCAGCCTGCGCCAGATTTGCATGCCGGGCTCCCATGATGCGGGAATGAGCGAGTTCAACGCACACACTGGCCTGGTCAGAGACACCAATACTCTCACCCAGAAGTTCAGCATCGCCGAACAGCTGACCGCCGGTGCCCGCTTCTTCGACATCCGGCCGGTCATCAGCTCCGGCAAATTTTACGCAGGCCACTACTCCGATACCAACATTGTCGGCTGGCAGGGAGCAAACGGACAGTCACTGAGCGACATCATCAACAACATCAACACGTTCACTTCCCAGTACAATGAGCTGATTATCTTGGATATCTCGCACACCATGGACACGGACAACGACTACGCCGACCTATCCCAAACCCAATGGAACACCCTCTTCACCCAGCTCCAAAGCATCAATCATCGCTTCAATGCTACCGGAGTCTCGACTTCAGAGGACTTGTCAAAGCGTACCCTCAACCAGTTCATCGGAAACGGGCCATGTGTCTTGATCGTTGCCGAGCTTCCCAGCGGAATCACACTCGGTGATTATTTTACCCAGGGGATAGTAGCAAGCTCGCCCAACTTTCCTTTCTACAACAGCTATTCAAATACGGACGAATTGGACACCATGGCTTCCGATCAACTCGCGAAGCTCTCCAGCCAGCGCAAGACACCTGATGACGAATTCTTTCTTCTCTCATGGACGTTGACGGAAAGCGTAATTGATACCATCTGGGGCAGCGTCCCCATTCCCGGAGACTTGAATTCCATCTTGGAACTTGCCGGTCAAGCGTACCAGCCACTCTTTGAACACTTTGATAATTTCACGTCTCAAAGCTACCCCAACGTCCTGTACATGGACCTTTTCGGCGCCTTTGACCAGGACGCGACGGCTCCGTCCACAGAGATTGCGGCTTTAGCACTGGCAGTGAACGGTATTGCGAGTCGCAATTAATGATACATGGTAATGTCTTTTCGTTTGTTATATGAGCTCGAGCAAGGACTCACTCTGGTCTTTGGAGGTTGCCTCCGGTTGCTCTTCATGAGTTGTATATACCCCAGCATAAGCTCGACATCTCTTCGGGCATGTTTGAATGTTATCTTAATTGTCCACTATCCCTCAGCTGTAGCGTTACTTTATGTTGAGGGTTCTACTCCTGACCATTTGCGACAATTACCCTGCCACCGTCCACACACAGGCAGCGCCCGTCAACGTATGCCTACAGATGTTATTAGCGGTTATCTGGGTACTTCATTTCCCACTCTCTGCATTCAATAATCGGCATCCTTTCGCGTTCTTCAGGAAGACTGACTCACCCCGGCCTGACTGCAGAGATACAGAACCGTCCCGGCAATATCCTCCAATCTTGCCGCCCTCTTTGCCGGCACCTTGTCAAATAAACTCGCAAACATGTTCCCCTCTGCACCTATCGGGTTCATATTACTTGGGGCGACTTATTTTGTCTCGAGTCAGTACTTCTGTCCCCACTCCCTCGTTTCGCTTCTATCCTCAACTCAACGAATGGTGCTGGCTAATGGTTTTGATATTGTCAAAATCAAAGGGAACTCACAACCAGGATTAATCGAATTCACCCTGACGTACCACCTGGCGAACTTGGCCGCCAGCATCGCAACCAGATGGTCCGTCGCAGCCTTGCTCGCCGCATAGCTTGTCAAGTCGACATTGGTGCAATTGTGCATGCTTGCGCACGAGCTCGTCACAACCACGCTCCCGCACCCCACGTCCCTGCCCTTCCTCATAATCGGCCCACCTTCCGTTCCCGGTACGGCCGCGACTTCGACGATGTCCCGTTCCGCCGCCGCGGCGAGCAGATGCACCAGCGCCACGGCCAGGAAGTAGTGCGCGGTCGTGTTGATGGCGAACGTGTCGGCCCAGTCGCCGTGGTGGTGCGACCACATGCTCGCCTGAAGCGTGGTCAGGTCGGCCGTCGTGACCGGACACGGTGTGGGCGCGTCGCGCCGGATGCCGGCGTTGGACACAAGGATGTCGAGGTGCGGGAGGCGCAAGCTGCCGGTCAGGTGGGTGGCCAGGGCGGCGATGGACGTCTTGGTGGAGAGGTCGGTCGGGAAGCTGTACATGGTGAGCGGCGTCAGGTTCGCGGCTTGGGAGGGCTGAGTGGTGGTAGGAGAAAGGGAGCATGTCGAGAATGGAGTATACCCTTCTGCTGTTCCGCCGCTTGGTGAGCCGAGGACATTGAGTTCGTGGACGACATCATCGATGGGGTCAGTGGGGAGGGCGGTGATAATGACGCGGGAGCCGTTGGTGACGAGGCCCTATAGTAGTAGGCGATGATTAGTCTGAGGGGGCTTGAAGAAAAGCTTTGTTGGCCATATTGGTGTCTCTGCCATTTCAACTAGACCGCCTTTTCCCTCTGTGTTTATTCCCGTCGACATAAGGAGTAAGATGATAAGAAGTCAGCTAAGTAATTGAAATGGTACGTAATCACAGAGTACTTCAGTTGTCTCTGTACGGAGAAGAGACATAATCTGAAAGACTAAAAAAGGAAGAGAAGTTGAGACATAGAAATAGACACATTCACTCAACACACATGCATACCTTCGCGATCATCAGCCCTATCCCACTGCTGCCCCCGGTGATGAGAGCGATGCGGCCCTTTACGTCGAAGAGATTCCCAACTGCCCCAGCCATTTCACCGGTGCCGCAGGTTGTGAGCGAGGTCAATGGCTTGGACAAGAAAGTTTGACCCTCAAAGGAGCATTTATTCGTCGGACACGAAAGGAAGATACCCGCGTTTTGTGTCGCAGCATCCGCGCCATTGTCGGCGTGTCCGACAAAGAGTGGGCGGAGAGGGGTAGCGGCCATGACTTTCGATCATTTTGCGCTTAACTCGTGTGGGCAGTGGAAGCTACCGCCTGGACGCATTTGTACGGGGTTTCATTCTAGATTTACTTTTGGATGATTACTTCAACTGCCCATAAATGTGGAAATGGCTGTTACCCAACATATGGCCCGTTGGGACTGTCAAATTGGGGGGCCAACCATGTCTCTAACCGCATTACAATACATGCCGATGCTGGAAAGCTACACATGGTTTTTGCCGCATAATCACGTTTTCCCAAGAGCATCTGGGCTCGAGGGAGGCTCTTGTGCTTTTGCATGGCTAAATAAGCAACCAGTGCCTGACACCAAGAACGAAAATTAAGGCCAGCACCTTGAAACCTGAGTTCCGTCCCAACTGCTTAAGGAGGTCATCCCAGGTTGAACACAACTGAGTGTTTGAGGGTATGACATCGAAGGCGACATGGGGTAGAGGGATTGGCTATCTCAGTGATGGGTATCAGAAGCTTTGCTGCCACATGGACTCATTCTCTTCGACCTCTTCTTTCCCCTCATCGGGGAGTTTCGTCTTGGACCCTGCGATGAACGTCTCACGGCTTAGGTTCGGAAAACGTGGACGAGAAATCTTTTCCAGGCAATAAGCGCACGTGAAAAGAAGGAGAAGACGAACCCCAAGCAACTGCACAGTCTTTCGATTCTTCATGGCAAAAGTAGCAGAGAAAGCCTTGACCATACCATGGCTCCGCATATCATTTCCCTTTTCCTCCTCGGCAGAGACGACCAACACACAACCCGGGAAGCGGGCCGAAGCAGAAGCACCATGCTGGTACATGCCTCGTTCCTACGCTCTTCTACTTCTACGAACGAAAGAGAAGGGGATACGGGAAGGGTGGGTACCACCTTCCAATAGAGAGTGGCGCCGTTGGATTGGATCTCCAGAAAAACACGTGATTTATTATAGGGATAAGCGTAGGAATAGCTAGTGCCATTCACAGACGAGGTCAGGGATTGCGGCGTGGTGTGGTAGAAAAGACGAGCAAATCCCCGAGCGATTGGCGAGTTGGAGATGCAGCTTTTCTTCATCCCCTGTATGCAGGAAACATTCAATGCACGCTCGTATCTGGCCAGCTGCAAGAAGGCCCCGTCTCGTTTTCGCTCGAGAACTCAAGCATTACGTAGATCCCACGTGCGCACCGTATACGGTACCGGATCAATGACCTGCAGCGGCACATTTTGACGAAGATCGCGCGGGCATTGTTATCAGACGGCGGAAGAATGAAAGCGGCAAGTGGGTCTCCGCGTAAAGAAACCCAGGTGCGGCGCAGCAGGAAGAATTCACATGCCGACTTCTTTTTTGGGGGCCGCCTCCTGGGGCGACGAACTTTTCGACCGCCTGCTGTCTCGTCAGGAGATCTTCCTGTTCGCCACGGGCAGCACTGTCGCAGACAACGCCACAGCCGTGTCGCGGTGGTGCGACAATGTCGCGACTCGCGGCGTCCAAGAACTTGACAGCTGCCGGCGGCGGACGGACGGACGGCCGGCCGGACAGACGGCATGGCCGGCACCAGAGAAGGGTCCGTTGGCAGAATAAACGGTCGACTATCGGAGAATAAAAGTAGAGGCTTGGTGTGGAAACTTCGAAGCCGGCTGTTTCACGGGATGACGAGATCGCAAACTCTCCATCCCTCTGGGCTCTCGTCAATTCCGCCCTCTCTGGCTCGCCGTATTCGGGTGCAGCCGACAGCCGAAACACTCTCTCTACCTCCGTCTGCCCGGCAACCAGGGTCGCTCTTGATTTTGCCTTCGTTCCCCCTCCTCCCTCGTGGTGACTTGGGCAGTAATGATCGCGCTGCCGAGCCGCGACGGGGCCGCCCAAGGGCCCCGGCGCCCTGCATCCTGCCGATATGCGAGCGCCAACTCTCATCAAACCCAAAAAAGCCCCCCCGGTCTGTTAAAGTGAGACGGGCAACGGAGCATCCAAGGGGAACGTCGACAAACACGACACACAAGCGAAGGGATGGGCTGCCACGAGGCAGACAAGGATCATCCTTCCTTCGGCCGGGGCATATGATGACTGCTCCTGCCTTCGACGAACCGGCGGGGCCTCGTCATCCATCATACGCCATTTCCAGCAGGAGAATGCGCAAAGGACGATTGCTGCCGTCGTTCGTAGCGGTATGTCTCTTGGCTTGCCCGCTCTCCTCGCTCAATCCCGCTCACTCATCTCACCCACCCGCGCTCTCTTCCCCTGCGTCTCGAATGTCACCCCTCTGCCCCCATTCGTTCCGCTGCCATGACTCGCAGCCCAGCCCCAAGACCCTTTTTTCCCCTCCAAGCCGAAGTTCGGACGATCCACCACGCTCGCCCCGATCTCTATAGCGTCAGAGACGTTCAAGGCAAGGCGGCATGCTGATCTCGCGCCCGTTGAGGACGAAGCCAAGGGGCAGTGGCGCATATGAAGGAGCGGTATCGTCCAAGGCTAACCTCCGCCCATAAGGGTGCCTGCGCAAGCCACAGATCATGCGGCAGTGGTGACCGTGTCGATTGCCATCTCTCTGCGAGGTGGTGATGTCTCAGCGTCGCCGATGAGGCAAGACAAGCGTGGAGCAGCCGCGAAGAACAAGGAATGATCTCCCTTGGCTTCTCTGGCTGATTGAGGCCTGCCCGGGAGATCAGGCGCACCGTAGCAGCAGCAGCGCACCACACCGCCCGTCACTGACTCGAGATGCATGCCGTGCTCAACATGGTCGTCCGTTCGCTGTGGTATATTCGCGCGCAGCCCGGGGCCAGGGCAGAAGACTGTAGAACCATTAGCCACGTGAAGGGACGGCGCGCTAGGGATCCTGATAACGGGGTTTGACAGCAAACGCGCTTCCTTCGCGCGTCAGTCAGACGTTGATTGAGCGCATGAAGGAAGGTCATGGCGGATCCATTTTTGCCCACCCTTCCTTCGCTTCTGGGATGCCATTTTTCTTTTTGGGAGCCGCGTCGCGAGTATACGTCGTGTCTAGAAGGCCGGTGCCTTTGATATCGCGAGCGCCCTTACTCTGCTTACTTTGCTGAACCGTGAGGGGGAAAGATTAGTAAACCAGAGCCGAAAAGGGGATCAGAGCACGTTTCGGCCTGGTGGGGGAGCTTGGGCCGCCTGTCAGTCTTGAAATCTTGAACGATGGAGTGACGAATGCCTGTCACCGGCTATTTTCGATGGCCGCGGCCGTTGTCCGGTCCTGGTGCGGCCAGCGACGCGCGTGGTGCCCCGTCTGACAGCCTGCGGATCCGCGTCCGTGCTGCCTTTTCCTAATCCGTCGGTGAAGGAGTCTGGATGCATCAGTGCGCCATCGCCGAAAGCCATTGCACGTGTGCCACTGACGGTCGCTATATCGTGGTATATTCGCCCTCGTTCGAACGTAGGGGTATTAGCTATAGGCTGTGGCTTCTAAGCCAGCGAGCGCACGTACACGGTCGTTACGCATTTTTGGTAGGCTGATGCGGGAGAAGAGAAGAAAAAATAGCACAAAGGAAAGAGAAGAGGTATCTGATGCCCCACCACCTGCGCCAGAGACGCCTGAAACCCTATGTGCGTGCGCACCCTTTCGCGCGCAGATCAAACCCAAAACATCCACCACTTTTGCCAATACACTGCCGCCTCTTTTCCATTACCTAAACCTTATACAATGCTGTCGTCCGAACGCCGCCCGTTGTGGTGAGAAGCTGGTGCTGACTCCGTGATGTGCGTCACTTCGACGCTTTTGCTGATGTTCATAGCCCCAGTTCTTGATTCTGCAAAGATGTGCTCCTCGGAAGACCCGTCGCTTTGCGTACGCCAGTTCTTGCTGTCGCCGCCGGTGACAGTGGTCCTAGTGCCGGTGCCGTCGGGCCGAAGCGTGTCCATGCCGTGAGAGTAGCTTGGGCTGCGAATGTATCCTGACTGCTTCTTGGAGCCGAGTTGGTTTGCGGAGCTGCCCCAGTTGGGCGTGAAGCGACTGGGATGGGTGCGGGACGGTGTGGAAAGGCCCGTCTTGTGGAGAATCTTTTGCAGTAGCGGACGGAGAGTGGCGACACAGGCAGCCGTCATACCGACACCGGGCTCAATGGTAGACCAGATGGCAACGTCCGTAGATTCATCTGCGAGGCGGTCAGTCAAGGAAGCCCTTTCGGGGTCAAATCGTGCACATACAGAGGAAGTTGTCGAGGACCTTCAGCCCCCTGATGAAAGGGATGCGGACAAGGGTCGCTGTGCTGCCAATGGCTGCGAATCCAAGAATGATGACCACCACTCCTTTGGTCCTCGAGTTCATGTGAAGATCCCAGACGATGAAGCCGGGAAGGATTCCTATTCCCTGTTGTTAGCAATGGACGCGAGCGCTGGCATGACCCCAGGGGTACGCACCAAAGGTCCAATCGGCAATGGCGGCGAGCGCACTTGCGGCGTAAGTGATGTTTGCAACCGTGTCCCGCGGCAAGCAATGCTCGTTGTTGGGCTTGATGGTCCAGAAGGTATGGATGGGAGAGCACTGAAAGGTGACGACGCAAAGGTAGGCGAAGCCGAAGACGATCGAGGCGCCGTTGACGAAGTAGATGATCCAGATGTGGTAGCGGTTGACTGCGATGCGGAGCAGGAAAAGACCAATGGCAACCTTGAGCGTGGAAGATGCTATGACATAGAACAATTCACATATGTACCAAAACTGCACAAGTGTCAGCGGATGGGGGAGTGGAAGGTGGAACGGACGGGAGCGTACTCGTAAAGCTCGTCTCTTATCGTTTGGATCTAGGTCTTTATCTAGCCGGCCGGTGCCGTAGTAGACGCCGCCGAGCTGGGAAACGAGGTAGATGGTGAAGCAGGCCAAGGCAAGCATCATGACCCAGTCATCGATGCCCCATGACTTGATCATGTAGGCGCGGACATAGATGCGGAGCAAGACGACGAGCCAGGCGAGAATGAAGAAAGTGGTACCGATGGCCAGCACCTGCTGGCTTCTGTCTTCCATGGCGGCAGATGGGAAAGGCGGAGCGAGGGGAGTGCAGAGGACCCGAGGGAGGGGACAAAGGGAGCACTTAAGCTCGACCACGCCAAGGCCGGGGAGTGATGTAGGACCAGGGCAGGCCAGAAGTGGGTGAGGTCGCCATGTAATAGCAGGTTGGTACGGGCCATGTTTGCAGATTAGCGCAGCCGTCCAGCGGGCTTAGCGTTCGCGGGATGGCTCAGGAGGTAGGGATCTCTGCGGGAAGAGGTGTCGCAGACGAACGGGCAGAGTGGAGCGCGGCTTTCGGCTGTGGCATGTGGCAGGCGACGTGGAGGGGCCGTTCGCCGGCGGCGTAAGGGCTGGATGTGCACGCAGTCGACAAGCAGGGCAAGGGCTCCGGTGCCTGGGCTCTGCTAACCGCTTCCACGCGGACGCTCTTGGGGGATCCAGGCAGCGGGCGCAGGCAGGGTCAGATGCAGGGGGCGCTGCCAGATCGTGCGGCGCTGGGCAGCGCGGAGATTTGTGAGGCCAGCAGGCATTGCACCCCGAACAGGCAGCTGCAGCCCGGCACTTCTGACCCAGCGCCCGTTCGCCGGATTCGCCTATTTTGCGAAACAGTGCTGTGCTTGATAACTTTATCCCCCGGCATGTGAAGGCTGCCGTAACGGCCGGCCACATGCCCGCTTTCCGGCATCACGCAACGCAGGCGACGGTGGTGGCGGCGGATTGGCGGCCGCATCTGCCAGGAGGGCTGCACACCCTCGCCTGGACGTCGACTGCCCCCGCAACAGCTCCATTCTGGGAGCCGGCCGCCAGAATCTCGGGCACGACGAGCCGATCATTGCTGCGCTAGACCCAGCGCACCCACTCGCCGTCGTCCCGCCAGCGATGATTGCCTGTTGCCGACGACAGTCTGCCGCACGGGCCGTCGCGCGCCCCCGCGCGGCGCGCAGAAGGACGCGAGAGCATCGAGAAGCGCAGCTAAAAGAAGGTGCGTGTGCGTGCGCGGAGCGGTGCGACGCAGCTAGCGTTGGCGCTGTTTCCTGCGCTTCGGCATGCAAGGAACCCGAACGCCTCACGCCAACGGCGCCCACCCCCCAGCCGTGCTGCGCAACTGGCCTCGCTGTCGCGACGCGCCTGCGGGGCGATCCTGCCGAGGGGTGCAGAGCAGGTGCGAGTCCCCGCGTCGTGCTGGGTCGCAGCCTCGGCGAACCGCCGCGCCGGGCTGCTGCGATGCGAGTGACGCAAATTTGCTTACGTGGGTCTGCCCGAGTCAGGGCAGCAACGGCAGCCGGGCTCCCCATCATCCCTCTTCCCAGCACAGCCCGGCAGCGCTGCGCGTTGCCTCTCATCATTCACCACAGACTGACGATCGCCAGTAGCAATGTCGCTTCGAGTCAGCGTCCAAGTCCGTCGTCCTTGGCGCCTGTGAGCACGATCAGCGCCTGGGTCCCCGCTGCAGGCGCCACGCCATCACCAGCAGATCCTCTTGCTTCGTTAGGACCCTGTCCCGCGTTCCTGGATTTGACGGTTGCCGAGTTTTCAGTACAGTACGGCTGCTTTTCGCTCTTCTACAAAGCCCATGGGCGACACCCCCCGTGGCGCAGGCCGCTCGCACTCCGGTGTTTTCAATAATAATGGCGCTTCTTCTGCTCTCGGTGCTTACGCCCAGCGCCACGCCCCTTAGTCTGATGTCAACGTTACCAACGCTTTCCGCCTCATTTCTTCGGCAATCTCGAAGCACAGTCGCTGCTCCCAGTGCCCGCCCAGCTGGATGCTCAACAGTCGATCTAGCTCCGGGTTTTACTTGTTCGTCAGCGCCATCAGCGCAGAGCTGACCTTCCGAAGGATCCGCCTGCGCAACCCAATTGCCCCATTGGGCTGTCGATCTGTCTCTGCTACTACCCAATTTACATCCGCTGGGTCAAATTGGACGGCCCGCGGTGTAGGCCCGAAATCCGATCCTAAATCCTACGCGCGTGGCATGGGGGTGCGACTTTGGTGTCCAACCCCCCATTTACTGCTGATCACCTGCCTGAGCAATATCTGATCTGCTGGCCAACCGGTGGTCTGAGCAAAAGCGAGCTCACCGCGAATTCTTTCAAGTGTAATAGGCGCAATAGGGTTCCAGCCACGCGAGTACTCTTCAATCCGACTGATTGGTAAAAGCAGCCACAAATCTGTCCTTCGCTGAAACCCACCGGGCCCTGCTCTATACTGATTTGCTGAGATCCAATATTGAGGCTTCAACCGGTGTTTGTTCCGCTAGAACAGGTGCAATCATTGCCACGTGTGAGCTCCCAGTTTGAGTTTTTTTGGCCGCTCACTTCCAGCCCAACCATGCTTGCACCTGCCAATCTAATCCCGCACTGCGGCGAACAGCAGGGTATTCGCGGCCAATGATTCGGCTATGCCCACAAGCTTACTGTGTAATCCAGGATTCAAATCAGACCCGAATTAACCTTGGCAGAGGCAAGCATCCTGGGCCGAACCTTAACGAATGGAAGTGGCCGCCCGTTAGCGAAATCTTGTTGAGGCTAAACAATGACAACGAGTGCCTGATACTTCGCAAACCTAGATACCAGCCGTAGCTCGAGGTCGGGGTGCGCAGGTTCGTCCAAGGGGTTCCTGCTACTTCCACCGGCTGCTCCCGGGTATACTACCAGCTCATCAAGCTTAGTTTCATGTCGATCAGTTCGAGACCCCGACAACGCATGACTCTCCAAGTAAAGGAGAATTTTCTGACTTGTGCTATCCAGCATACAATCGGAGCCCATGACTAGACGTGCACAGCGGAACCTCCAAGCGACCGGCTTCCGACCGTTGGACCGTCGCCCAGGGTCTCGTATAAAATGCGCGCCATTTGTCTTTGGCAGTGGGGTTATAGGGACATGAATCATTTGAACTAGATATCCGTAGCCCGCGTTCCTTATCAACAAAGGCTTGAAGGCGTGGGGTACGTAGAATTAGATAACTTGAAAGCGCTTACAGGCGCGCTAACGCCAACGACTCCTAGTTGACGAGGGCGTGAGAGGTATCGATTCAACGTAGCAATGAACAATCTGTACCGGTCACTTGTCGCCACCGGCTGCTTCGGAAATCAATTGCTGTCGAGGTTGCGAAAAAGAAGGTGATCAGGATGGAGAAAGATAGTGGCCAAAGCGCGAATGTACTATCCAGTTCATTGAGATTTCTGGGCGCCGATTATGGGGCAGCAAATGCATCAAGAGGCTGGCGCAGAATACGCATAGTTTAGTGCAATGTGAGCGTGTACCCAAAGCAGCACTGGCAAGATTTCTGTTGGATTGCGTGGGATTGGCAGGTGGCAGCGATAGAACTTTAGGCAGTATATATTTTTAAAAGTCGAAAATTTCTGTTGCCTTCGGGCATTTGGTCAATTTTGAAACGATACAGAGAAGATTAGCATGGCCCCTGCACTAAGGATGACACGCTATACAAAGAGAAGCTACCAGTTTTTTTTGCAGATTCGAAGTTCGAATCTGACAGTCGCCGCTACGTTGCACCCAGCCAAAATGTGGAGCGAAAGCTTCAATATCATTTCCAGGCCCCCCTTTTGTTCCTCACGAGGACCAGCTTTTTCTTTCTTTTTTTCAATTCTCCGGTAGCTGTCGATCGCGTACCAGCTGTGCGGGTTCCCCGGACCGTATCTTGGGTGGGTTCGCTTAGCACACTTGTTGCTTTGTCAGCAGCGCCGCTGTCAGCCTGGTCTTGAGTCCATGCCGATGCGTCTGAGCGTACAACTTCGCGCACCATGCCTAGTGAGCAGCGCGTGTCGGGGAGAGGCAGTCGTCGGGTGCCAACGTGCACCGTGTGCGACCGCGTTTTTGCACGCAGCGAACACCTGCAACGCCACCTTAGAACCCGTGCGTCCCTCATCCTCTCCCCGCCTACGAACCGACATCTGAGCCGAGGTTGGATGCAGATACCAAAGAGAAACCGTATGCCTGCCATTGCGGACGCTCATTCACTCGGCGCGATCTGCTCACTCGCCATGAGCGCATCTACCACAGCGCTTCGTCGCTAGACCGCGCAACCCAAGATGCACGTCTTAGCCCGCATTGCTCCTCAACCGACACTGCTTCGCATCGCCGCCCTGCAGCCGCGACCTTCCCAGCAGGCTCCGAGGACCTAGCAGGGCATGCTGCCTTTGAACCATGGAGCGTCTCGACGCCGCAGTTCGACTCTCACGCCAATCAACCTGCCTTGAGCCAGCAAGCGCCGCTTCCTGTCGCCCACCTCCACGGATATGATGGCGCTATGCTTGATTTTTCGACCTTCATGAATACCGTTGGCCTTGACTTTGATCTGGGTATCATCTCCGAGCCCCTCTGGAGTAGCCAGCACGGCAGCGAGTCAGCGGCAGTGGCAGGGGCGACCGGTCCTGGCGATCATTCAGCGGTGGAAAAGGAGCATGGAAAGCCACGTCGAATCCCCGACGCTTCTATAGGAGATGGTGATCAACTCCATTCCAGCCCCACGCTGCGTCCGACTGACTCTCGCCATCGCAGATGACTTCCATGAACTGAAGCCGCTGCTGCATCCGTGGCAAGTGACCGAGGAGCACAGGCGGCAGTTTCAGCTTTCCCTGGCCCCGTTTAGCGATGTACTAGGGAATTTCGCGCTGCCATCTAGACTGTCTCTAGCCCGGTGCATTGCGGGCTACGTGGACGGCTTCAGCAATCACCACTCATTCATCCACGTGCCCACCTTCAGCATCACTGCACATGCCAGAGCTCCCGAAATGGTCCTTTCCGTTCTGGCCATCGGTGCACAATATCGATACGAGAAGCGGAATTCGTTGGTGCTCTACAACGCCGCCAGGTCGATTGTTCTTGAGCGCATTCGCAGAAGGGACCCATGCCCGGATGGGCCCGGCAGCGAGAATGGAGCTAACCACCGGCAAGCGAGTCATCACCCACAGTCGGGACGTATGGATATTGTCCGGACACTTCTTCTTCTGGCAACCTTCTCCACCTGGCAAAGGGATCAGACGCTCGTCCGCGAGTCTTTTGAATATCAGGGACTAGTCGCGAGATACATCAGGGAAGACGGGCTATCCGAATTGATACAAGACGACGGAGATGACTGGCTCGAATGGTCAAGGATCGAGGTCGACCGGCGCACAAAGCTCTGTGCCTTCGGCCTCCTCAACCTCCAGACCTTAGCATACAACCTCCCCCCTGCGCTCTTGAGCAATGAGATTGATCTGCGGTTACCGACTTCATGCGAAGAGTGGTCCGCCCGTGGGCCCTCCGAGTGGCTCAAAGCCAGGGAAGAGGCACCTCGGATGATTCCGTTCAAGGAAGCCTTGGCGGCACTGCTCAGAAGCACGAAGCAGCCCACAACAGAGCCAGCACTTGTGACGTCTCCGATGGGGAACTTTATACTCGTCCAAGCGTTGTTGCAACGTATGTACATCACTCAACAACTCTCTGTAGAGCCGGAGGAGAGGCCATTCCGCGACCAAGATGTGGATGACTTTGAGGAAGCCCTCGACCGCTGGAGACACGGATGGCAGAAAGCACCCGAGTCCGTGCTGGACTTGAAGAATTCCAAAGGCTCAATGTCGTTCGCGTCAACCGCTCTCCTGGGTCTCGCCCATGTGAGACTTCATTTTGAGCTGGGCTGTCGACGACGGCTGCAGAGCGGGAATCCGGATATCGTGGCTACTGAAGCCTTCAAGGCGCCTCCGCCGCAACGGTCGCCGCGTTTGCTGCAGGCCCTGCTACACTCTGCTCACGCACTCAATATCCCAGTCCAGCTGGGCGTCGACTACCTGACCAAATGCCAAGCCTTCTTCTGGGGCGTCCAGCACTCGCTCTGCAGTTTCGAGTGTGCCGTCTTCCTGAGCAAATGGCTTTGCGTGCTGTCCAGCACCTGTGCAATGCAGCCTCTTACAGGTGCGAACATTCTACAACCTATACCCATCCTTCTCATTAGTCGTTTCGCCCACTTGCTAACAATAGGAACGAAAAGAACTGGAACACCAAATTATCCGCTGGCTAGACAGCATTGTGCAAGAAGCAAAGACGTCGCTGGACCAGGCCGACGAAATCATCTATACTGGCGACGAGACGCCTGGCGATCGCTGCTCGCAAATCAGCGTGGATCTGCATCGCCTGAGCATCGCCGTCGTCAGGGTGTTTGCACACATGTTCAAGCGCTGCAACAGCACGTGGCCCGTGGTCGAGGTCATCGGCCAAAGCTTGGAGCGATATGCGGATCTACTACAAGAAAGCGGTGCCCCCCGGGGTGAGCGACGGTGATGGCGACAGGGAGAAAGCCTTCGTGTGCAAGCATACTCCTCCCTGCACCAAGTATGCAGAGGGGTTCGAGGACATAAAAGACGTGATTGTCAGGGGTATCCGGAACGACAACCAGCCGGCGCGGGAGTATAAGTGAAAAGACACAGCAACTGGCCGAGGGCGCCCATCGTCTCGAGAAGACCGCAAACATTAGACGGCGGCTCGCAGATCATTTAGACCGAGCCCCATGAGAGACCAATATGATTCCGCCTGTCTTGACATAACAACCCTCTTCAAACGCTTGCTCTAGACCTTGCTCGTTGAGGGTAGTGGATCGTACTCTTCTTTTGTTGTTCCTGGATCGCCACAGGTCGCTCCTTCTTGGCGGACGCCGCTGGAACGCCATGGCCGGAGTTGAGTCAGGCTCCCTTTTCCCGATAGGTCGTCCTGCACGACAAGAGCCACTCAACGGTGCCGTTTGCCGGACGTTGGGCGGGCCGTTGACAGGGAACCGCAACGACGCAACACGCCAGAATGAAGTTCGCGCGGCTCAACAGCCTGCAACGGGAGGATTTGGAACGTACTACCAAAGATGGATTTAAAAAAGGAGAGTAGCAAGAAGGAAGGTTAGAAGAAAGAGAGAGAGAGAGAGGAAAAAAAGGAAGAAAACAAGAAGGGACAAGACAAAAGAGGAGGCGTTGCCAGTGTGCTTTGGTACTGGGCGAGGATGGAGTTGAAACCCCTATTCACTGCGAATCGAAGGAATATAGATGCTACCTGGTCTGAGGTCAGCATGCTCGGACGCACTCGTCATGGTCGCATCGAATTCGCCGAAGGTATGCAGCTCGGGACCGAGACAAACGACGCAGTTGGCGGGTGACAAGACTGTGGCAATGCCAATCAGGGGGCCAATGATGAAGGCTCCGGCAGCCGCTGTCTATTGACGTAGTGGAGCTGCCGAATGCGGATCATTCGCTTACGACGGCAAACGGTTCATGGGCCGGTTCTGGGACGGCTCCTGAGGATTGGCAGAGCTTGACTGTGATAGGGCAGGTCTTCTCGATCGCGGAAGCAGGTCTATGTCAGATGGTGATTCTGATTCGTGCAGGTAAGCATTCCCGAATGGTAGAGTTTAGAAGCTGTTGTCGCAGTCGGGCCGACAGCCTAGGCTCGGAATCCTTCGCCCTCACAACACGGCTGGCTCAACTGCCGTCATTGACTGATGGCGAACAAGGAACCACCATATTGGGGGATTCGCAGCCTCGGTGGGCAAATGCCATGCTGTGGGAAACTGCGCGGTGCGTGCGGGCAGTTGTCCGGGGGATCGACACGGCGCACATCCCCCGGATTGATGTGCCGATCTTGTCAAGGAACCCCGCAAATGGACTTTGCCATCGGGCCGCACCCACGGGCAGCCCTCAGGCGAGATCCCCGTAAATACCCCATTCCTTGAGGATGTATTGCGGTACCTGGGCCCTGCAGATCACGGCGTGGCTAGCATACGCAGTTAATCGCCGCCTCGCCTTGCGGCTCTCTGCATGGCCAAGTATCGATCCCTGGGACGAGGCCTCCAACAGGCATATATACATGCCGCCTCTGCCATCGCCCCGCTCTCCTTTGATCCCATCGCTTCGCCATGTCGTCCGGTCCATCGTCCAATGCGGCGACCGACACGCAGAGCAAGACGGGCGACGCCGCCCAGACGACCTTCGCCTTGTCACTGATCATGATCGCCTTCCTGGCCATCGCTTTCTTCAACGCAGCCGAGCTCGTTGTCCTGGTCCTCATCACCTTCAAACGATACAGCGGCCTCTACTTCTGGAGCGTGCTGGTGGCAGCGTCCGGAATCCCCATATACTGCCTCGGCTTCACCCTCAAATTCTTTGTGACGGACGTCCCCAACATGAACTACATCGGGCTGGCCTTTGTCATCGTGGGCTGGATCCCCATGGTCACGGGCCAGTCGCTAGCGCTGTACTCGCGGCTCAATCTGGTCGTGCACGACCACCGCAAGCTGCGCTGGGTGCTCTACATGATCATCGTCAACGGCTGCGCCTTTCACGGCGCGACGACGGGGCTGGCCTTCTCGGCCGAGGGCTCCGTCAGGATGGCCGGCATCTACTCGGCTTACGAGAAGGCGGAGCTGCTTGCCTTCGCGCTCCAGGAGTGCATCATCTCGGGCCTGTACATCTACGAGACGTGGAAGATTCTGCGGCCGACGAGCGCAGCCCAGGGCAAGCGCATCACCGCCGTGCGCCGCAACCTCATCTGCGTCAACATCGTCGTCATTCTGCTCGACGTGGCCCTCATCGGCATCGAGTTGGCCAACCAGTACAAGCTGCAGACGACCTTCAAGGCCTTCGTCTACAGCGTCAAGCTCGGCCTCGAATTTAGCGTGCTCAACACGCTGCTGCGCGCCATCCAAGGCCATTCCGGCAGCTCCTACGACAACGAGCACACCGGCTCCGCCAACCTCAACTTCCGCTCCGGCGCCCCTGGCACCTCGCATGGCGACACTTTCCGCGGCACCACCAAAACGTGCATCGGCAACTCGGAGCACGCGACCACCTTCTCCAACGTCGGCAAGGGCGATCGTAGCGCCAGCGCGTGGGAGCTGAACGACATCAACATCATGAAGACGACCGAGGTCTACGTCGACTCCAGCGCCAGCGCTGGGCCGGATGACGACGAGGCGGGAAGCTCCAAGGACGGCCGTCGCGCCGGGTCGGAGGCGTCGTCAGAGATCCAGTTGACGGGCAGCAGCGTGTATCATTCTGGAGGTGGCGACTGAGACTCTTCGACCGATGGCCGGATTTAATTCCCCACACACTGAGATTTAGCGTAATGTCACGGATCCCCAAGGTCTTGGGAGTAGTCATAATCAAGAACCCGGCCCTGCGCCACTCCGAGCATCTCCGCTCTATCTCCACGGTGTTATTTCCCATCACGTGCTTTGCTAGAGATGCTCAAACCGGTCCCAAAGCTGTTGCATCCGCCCTTTGCCATTTCCGGCAATACCAGAGCGCGTTCACGGGTTGGGAATGGCGTCATGCGAGAGATATATTTAACCTCTGGAGCGGCCGTTTCAGAAGACGACGGCAAGTCTAGACGACGTGCGCTTCGACCACAAGAGCCTCCATGCTTCGGCATAACACAGGCTGCTGTTTTGAAACCGCAATTCCGCGTAAGACAAGAGATGAAGCCTCGCACATCCGTCGACCTGCGTTTCGAACTGGCGAGGCAGTCCCGCGACCGAGGCAAAACAGTCCATGTGCGAGAATAGACTACGAGTGCCGGCCGACGCACGCAAACCGTTTCAAAACGAGCCTGACGGCTGCCTCTTTGATCAACGGCGTAGCCGTGCGCCCGGGGGTTGAAACCGCTGCCTCAATCAGCCCTACATCCCCAGGAAAATTGTACTCGCCTTCCTGTACTTTGCCAAAGACAATGTAAGAAGAGCCCCACTGCGACACTTCATTTTCTCCACGGCTCGCATCCGTTTAAGAAGGATGCATCCCCGTTTCTTCGCTGCCAACCCGCTCCCCCTCTCTTCATGATGCCATTCTGCTCCTTTCCCAAACGCCGCGGTGATATGCTGGTCGCCGTCGCAAGCACTCCCCGGGCCTCGCCGCTGCCCACCAGACCACACAAGACCTGGTCTTTCTTAGGACTCCCCGGCTGCGACACGCCACCTCCAGAGCACCTTTTGAGCCAATTCTTCCCCGAATATCGTGCA
Source organism: Lasiodiplodia gonubiensis (assembly GCA_009829795.1). Taxonomy (NCBI): domain Eukaryota; kingdom Fungi; phylum Ascomycota; class Dothideomycetes; order Botryosphaeriales; family Botryosphaeriaceae; genus Lasiodiplodia; species Lasiodiplodia gonubiensis. The sequence continues at coordinate 278,672 of RHKH01000012.1, forward strand.
GCCGATTCCTTCCGAGACGGGATCCGGATGGGAGAGCCCGCCTCGGAAGAAGAGTCGGATGAGTCGTTCAGCGAAGAGGAGGATGAGAAGGCCCGGATTCCGGTCGAATCCCAACTCTTCCCCTCGCCTCTCCCGATCCCAGCCCTCGTCCTCAAGTCCAACCGCACGCCTCCACCACCACAACAACCGCAGTCGCAACACCACCAGCACCAGCAACACCATCACGCGGATCCCAGCTCGCTCTTCAGTAGCAACGCCTCCAGGAGCAGCAGCATCAGTAGCATCAGCAGCCTCAGCAGCACCAGCAGCCTCACAGGCCCTTGCTCCTCCAAAATTCCCAACCGCACCCTCGTAGCTCGTCACCACCGGCCACACCGCCGCAGCCACCTACATGGCGCGTCGCGACGTCGCCGTACAGCGTTGCCCTGATCCTGCCATCTGCCATTGTCGTTTTCATCTCCAAAGTGGGAAACTGAGAGATGGTATTGATGGTACGTGATGGTTGGGTGTCGATGCGCGCGCGTCATCTTATCGAGCGCTTTGGGAAGGCGAGAGCTGCGGGGGGCTCTTTGGGATTGTTCATTCTTTTTTCTTTCTCTCCCTTGTACAGGCTTCAGTGGATCTTTTCACGACGGGTGCATGTCGCTGTGCGACAATGCCCAAAAGTGGCTCAACGATTGGTACCGGCGTTGGGAGCGTTCTCGGTTCACAAAACGATGATGAAGGACGAAGGGTGGTGTTAGAGGCGTTTATGGCGGGCTGTCAAGCGAAAACTCGCTTTCTTAAACCTTTCTGTAAATATAGTATCTGCTTGCGCGGACAGGTGAATCCGAACTCTGGGCTTGAATGTTGGTTCGCCAATTGTTCAAATACGTCCAGGCGTTTGCTTCACATGAGAATAGTGCAGCGTCTTTCGTGGAGCGCAAAGGGCCCCAATCTCCTGCAATCCACTGCGGCGTTGGTTAGTGCGATCATTTCGGCGCTCGGTGGGATGTTCATCTCGGTTCGGATGAAAAAGCGACGTTTCGAATTTTCTTTGATTCTTTTTTTATTTTGCGCTTTAGATGATGGTTCATGTAGATATATATGTGATCAGCGCCTCCGATATGCTGGCCGCGCGCTCCACCTGCAGCCCTTTCATTATTATATACAATATTTTCGAGCGCTGTTGAGAACTGAATTGCCACCAATCCTCCAATGCTCATTAAACTCGGTAACAACACAGAAGCCTGCAGCGTCAGCCTCACCCCGATCAAACAACGTACAAGTCCCAATATAAAATAACACCCGACGGAGGAGGCACAATGCGCGTAGATTCGGTAATTTCGTCCATAAACGGATTTACAGTATTCTCGTACAAATACATGTATTAACATGGCGGGACTTTCGGAGTCCAGGTACAACAATAACTCCAATCTTCGGTCGGAGTCTTTCGAGTGCGAATCAAGTTTCGAGTGAGGCTGATCCACCCGGGGGAATTCGCTAAACAGAGCATTCCAACGCGGAGATGTTCAGCGCCGGACAAAGCCGTAAAAAAAGAAAAGATCGAGATCGAGAGGAACTGAGGAGAGAGATGGATGGCTCGGGCACATTGAAATCAAAGCGCCCACTCATCCTTCAGCATGGCGATCCACGTCTTGTAGTGGACTTGTTCGCCGTCGAGGAGAACGTGGTCTCTGGGGATTTCATGCGGGGCGGGGCCGCTCGTCCGGAAGAAGTCGTGGATCGGACTGCAAACGCGGACTCGCAGCGTCGTCTCTTCCAGACACTTGTGGCAGGAATCGCAAAGATCGACCTTGCAGTACCTGCAAGTTTGGAAGTGGCCCCAGGAGAGCTCGTTGTCGCACGTCTCGCATGCGCCGTACGTCTGCGCCTTGGTGATAGAGCTGTTGTCACCATCGTCGTTCTCGAGACCAAGAGCGTAGTGGTGCTGGAGGAACAGCGACATGGCTCTCGTTGCGTTCTCGTCGCCTTCCACGTGGCCTCCCCAGTTGTCGGCGGCCGTCATGAGCGTCTCAGCCAGGAGAAGGAACCCGCTCTCAGCATGGGAGCGGTCCCTGGCCTCCAGCTTTCCAATGGCGCATTTGGCATTGAACCTGAAGTTCTCCAATGCCCTGTAAGAATCTTCGTCGTGCATCTGGTGCCAGGCCGTAAGCATTAATGATGAACAGTGGGCATCCCACCACATGGTCGTGACGGGGTCCGCGCCCCTTCCGGCCGCCTCCTCAAGCTTCTTTGCGTGCTTCGAGGGGTCCTCGCCGGCGATGTGAGCTTCCAGAGCCTTGGTAAAGTAGATGTTGCAGAGTGATCTTGTTGCATTCGTCCTCGCCCTGTAGACAAACTTGTCGCTGTCGCCGTTGGCCGAGTCGCCGAGAACCTTCCTCCAGAGCTTGATGGCCTGCTTGTCCTTGTGGTCATCCCAGTAGAAGTGAGCCAACTGCTCGCGTAGGATGGGCAGGAAAACGCGGCCTTCAGTCAACTCGGCTTCGCTTAGGCAGTTCTCAAGCATGCGTATCATGATGACCTTGGTCAACCTGGCAGCGGAATCATCTCCGTCGGCAGTCGGCTTGGGGAGGTATTTCTGGAGGATCTTCCAGTCGGACCTTCCGTTGATGATGTAGGACTCGATGACCCTCTGAAGGATGTTGCCCTGTCTGTTGTTGGGGAACAGCCGGGGCATGGAAACCTTCTGGTCCGAGCCCTTGGGAATGACAGAATCTTCCCTGGTAATTCCCGGTTCCGGGGTGTCAGTGGTGTGCGACGATGCGTCATCTTCGGAGTCAGTCGCCGTGCCGGAGTGGGTCTCGGAGAAGGTGTCCTCATCCTTGGTCAGCACAACAGGAGGGTCAACTGGAACCACCTCGCGCGATTGAACAATGGATTCTTCGGCGGCAGTATTGTCTTCCGTCTCGGTGGCGGGGCTCGCGGCAGACTCGGGTTCCGCTGTCAAGAAAGCCGAATCTTCCTTCTCCTGAATAGTGGCAGCGTCTTCTTGGGCTTCGTCGAGAGCAGGGGAGATTTCGGCCGGCGAAACCTCTTCCATCACGCTTGCTTGGACTTCGGGCGTCTCCTCAGCGGCCTCCTCTTTGGCGACAATGACAGGCTCCTCTTCGGCGACAATGACTGGCTCCTCTTTGGCGATAACGGCGGCCTCATCTTCGGTAACAACAATGGACTCCTCCTTGGCAGCAACAACGGGCTCCTCTTCGGCGACAGCAGCGGGCCCATCTTCGGCAACAACAGCGGACTCCTCTTCAGCAACGACGGGCTCCTCTGTAGACGGATCTGACGCGGAGGCGGCTGTGGCCGGGACGACGTCCGCGGCCGGCTCGGCAGGGGCGTCTTCGTCTTCGGCAGTTGGCGACACTGGCGTCTTGACGCGCGACTCCGACTTCTCTGGGATGGCCGGGATGTCGACAGATAGCTGATGCTCCTCCGGTTTTTCCTCGGCCGGAGTGAAGAAGGCCTCGACAGGCGACTCGATGTCAGCGGGGGTCTCGTCGACGGCAATGGCAAGCTCATTGGCGGCTTCCGGATGCTCTGCAGTCGTGGGTTGCTCAGCCGGCGACTCTTGCGTCTTCTCGACCGAGGCCGCAGGGACCTCGGCAGCTAGCTGCTTCTCGGCGGCGTTCTCGGTGGTGTCGACGGCAGGACCCGCGGCGACTAAATCCTCCTTTCCGTCGGCTGCAGTAGTGAGAGCGGCGGGAGCATCGGCTCGTGCTTGGTCCCTCACGACGTCTCCACTGGTGGGAACAGGCGTTTCAGCTTGCTGCTCCTCCTCTGTGATCCCTTCCGGTTTGGTCGTGGGAGCATCCGGCTTTTCGGCGGGTAAATGGTCCTTTGTGGCCTCGTCCTCGCTTGTCAGAATCGCACGCTTCTCCTCCTGACCCTTCTGCTGCTGCTCCTCCTTCTTGGCCTTCCCGCTCGACGTCACCCCCGATCTGTCGGCCTTCTCAGAGACCTGCTTCGCCGGCTTGACTGGGAGGTCCGCCTCGGCCTCATCCTTGGGTCCGCAGCAGAAAAACCGCCGCATGCCTCGGCGCTTGGGCGGCATTTTGGTCCTGGACAAGATTCAAGAGGTTGGGGTAACAGTAGATGTCTCGACAGGGGGACGAGGGACTGCGCCGTTTTTCAACTTCGTGGATTGCGGGCAGCGCTTTGGCCCCCCACTGCGCTCTGTCCGTATATGCCAATATAAACGCCCCACCAAGCCTCCGATTCGTAAGCGCAGCCGCCGCCGCTGTGGCAGTCTCGAGAGAATCCTTAAAAGCGGTGTGGATTGGGTGTAGATCCGGGTACCTGAATCGGTCCCCGCATAAAACTCTGCTTCCGCGCTCCAATGACGAGTATGCGAGAGGGGTTGGTGGCTTCGGGCCGGGGTCCCAGCGGTTCTGGCTTCCTCAAATGCGACGTCGGCCCACGTAACCAGGGGGGACAAATGCCGCTGGTAATCGTACAAGCGAGCAACGCCAATGAGCTCGCGGCCGCAAACACTGGTTGGACCCTTCCGCGGTAGTTCCGTAGCCAAAATTGACTTAGTCAGCCTGGTGATTGGTCCAACGCTCCGCTTGGGCTCTGCCTCTGGTCACCGGTCAGTGGTCGGGCCGGGCAATCGCAATACTGGGCTGATTGCAAAGGAGGCTTGTCTTGTGACCGTTGGCACAGGCTGAACAGGCGACGTCTGGCGCGACGGGTACTTACTGTGACTCTAGAAGCTGGCAGTGCGCGGCGTGGGACGACGGGAGGAAGTGTGAATCAATGGTTGCACGTCTGGAACTGAGGTGGTGAAGATTCTATGTCAAGAAAGATAGCTACAAGTAATATGTGCCTTGTCATTAATTGTTTCAACATTGTCTTAAGGGGTCTCCGTCATCCAATTCGTGAAGGTACTCTCGTTTCAGGTCGTAATATCATCGGCCGCCGCGTTCCTTGCCTCTTATTGTCTTTGCAATGCAGGGTTGAACATGAGGTCATGATGGCTGTTGCTGTTTTCCGCTTGGACCATCCGTTCACAGCAAGCATCGAAACCTTGGGTCCAATTGCACCGAAGCCTATCTTTGCATTCCGGCTTTGGCGCCGCCGTTTGCAGGTGAGAAGGGGGCAGCACAGTAAGAAATAAGCCATGGGCAGTTGAAGCAATTGCCGGGACGTAGTAGCTCCCACTGCCCATGTCGTTCCTCGCAAGGGCTCATTTCTTTTGGGCAACCATCGTGGCAGGTGGAATGAGGCTCTGGCACGCGACAGCCCTCCTGAAAACAGATGATATGTGTCCTCACGCGGGGGGCCGAACGTTCCAGAAAGCCTCGGCTGCTCGAGGGGAGCCCGAGCGGCCAGGAAATGAATACGCTCCGGATTGCGTGCAGCGGGCGGGCCCGCTGGCGCGCTGCGGGTGCGCACTGGCATGCCGGCAGTCGGATGGCTCATTGTCCGAAGGGGCAAGGCTCAGATGAAGTGCTTCGCCAGGCTCGCCAGGCTCATCAAGCTGCCAAGGTTCAGGCCCTCGCTGCCTCTGCCGTAGTCATTACCGTAGCCAGAGCTACCATAATATCCGCCGCTGTAGCTCCTTGCACCGAAGCCACCTCCCATCGGAGCACCGCCGAGAGCAGTGTTCAAGGCGCGCGGCAGGCTGATGCCAAATTGTCGCAGGATGCCGTGCAACGCGCCGCTGCTCAGCAACGGCATGATGACCATGAAGAACAGCTTGGCGGGATGGCGGCGCGCATAGTCGTAGAGCTCGCGCAACAACTGCTTGAGCTTGTACAGCAGGCGGTTGATGTAGCCGTCGCGCGGGCGGCGCTTGTAGTATGAATGCGACGAGTAGGTGCTGGCAGGACGTCCCCAGGTGGACTTGGAGTAGTAGTTGCCGGAGCTGTAGGGCGAGCGCGACGGACCGAACCAACCCATTGTCGAGTCGCGATGGTGGTGCTGGGTCGGGTAGCGATAGAAGGTCGAGGTCGATCGCACGTCGCTAGGGGTGTGGCGGCTCAGTGGGGTGTGCAGGTAGTCGTTGCGGCGGTGCTTGCGAGCGATTCCACGAGGGCGTGAGACAATCATCGAGGGTGATCAGGGCGAAAGAGTGAACAATACCTATACGAGGATGCGCGCGGAGGCCAATGTGCGCTCGGAGCACCGTGTGCGTGCGCGGGCTTTGTAGGGCGGACGCGGCTGCTACGGGACGCACAGATTTCTGCGCGGCAAGTGGGGTCGTTTGCTGTCAGTGCATGCGGCGACGTGCAGCAGACCGGTCAAATGCTTTGGGCGGGACGCGCAGGAGCGAGAGTTTGGTGGTGAAGAATGGTAGCGCAAGCAGGGAGAGCGTGTTCTAGCGCAGGGTGAGCTGAGTGGCTGACCGCAAGTCGATGGCTGGGAGTCTGCCATGCGAACCTTCACCACCTGCAGTGCTGATCCGCCAATCGCGCCTCCGCCCAAGATCCAGACCAATCGTCGATCGGCTGCCCTGTGGACACGACAGAAGCATTGCGTGTGAGCTATCAGACAGTCCGGCCTGCATCGGCGCCCGTCTCCAATGTACATTAGCATCTCCGGAGCACTCCACCGCGGCCAAGACTCCGCAACAGCAAGCCCGTTTTCGTCCCGTGTCTGGGCTCTCGCGCCAGCCAGGATCGCACATGGCGCCGTCTCGACAGCGGTTGATCTTGCTGGGCTCGTGCGCAGCACTGGGGCTCTGGACCGCGCGGACGGATACCTTGGAGCGGCAACGGCGGGTCAGTCCCCGCCGGCGTGGGTTGAGGCCAAAAGAGTCATCGTCACAACGTCTTCCTGTCGAACGAGGAACGGCCGAGCAATTTCCTGCGTGACGTGAGCGGTGATTCCTGGCAGATTTCAATGAAATGAAGTTGATGCATCGTGTGACAGATGCCGCCCTGATACCTGGCGCAGTGGGTCGCAGAACGCTACACTATGTTCACGTGGACGGTCGACGCAGAGGCCCAGACGCGAATGTGAGTACACGGCTGCATCCAGGCCTTGGTTTCAACTGCCCATAGAAGCAATCTGCTATACTTCCATGAGGAAAATTCCCCTCTAGTCAACCGTGATGCTGCACGTGAGTAGACCCTGACTAGATCAGCCACTGCCCGGCTACGTGTGGCGGTGAAAGCTGCTACGTCATGTCCCGGCCAGACGAGGTCCAGGCAACCCAGTTTCATCGCTCTCCCACTCTCCTTCTGCGCACCCTTTCACCCTGTCCGCAGCAAACAGCACCTCGAATACCGCTGAGCTTCGATCCGAGTTCCAAGCCCATTGCTGCTTCACCGCGATGTCTGGTGAGCTTAATTACTCCGCCGATGTTGCCGTGACACCAAGCTAACGTACCCCAGCTCCAGACTACTGTGGGTTCCGACCAAGCCTATCGACAAGGCAGCCCAGTTAATGCATTTGTGACCAGACAAAATCCTCGACATCTCACCCAAAGCAACCCAGCAACAGATCCGGGATGCATACAAGAAGGCCGCGCTAAAGCACCACCCCGACCGCGTCCCTGCCGACTCCCCTGAGCGCGCGTCACGGACCAGGCGATTCCAGCAGATCAACGATGCCTATTACACGCTGTGCGATCCGACTCGCCGTCGCGACTACGATGCTGCGCGGACCTACAACAACTACACTGGAGGGTTTGATGACAGTGAGCCCGAGGAAGAGATTCCCCGGCCACAGGCGGGCCAGGAGGGCACCATGCCCGGCGGCTTCCCCTGGTCGTCATTCTTCGGAGGGGGCACTTCGAGCTCGGACAACAATGGTGGAGCCTCGGCCGCCAACGAGCACGAGCGCTTCAGTAACGAGCAATTTGGTAGCGCTTTCGAAGAAATGCTGCGCGAGGAAGGTTTAGCGGAGGGCGAGCAGGCGCAGCCGAACGGCAAGTTCTGGAGTCTCGTCGGCGGGCTGAGTGGCGGTGCCATGGGCTTCATCATCGCGAACTTCCCAGGAGCAGTGGCGGGCGCAGTTGCAGGAAACAGGCTGGGTGCGGTTCGAGACGCACGCGGAAAGAGCGTGTATGCGGTCTTTCAGGAACTGCCTCAGGCCGACAAGGCTCGGATGCTCAGCGATCTAGCGAGCAAGGTGTTCGCGCATGCAGTGAGCGCCTGAAAGGACACGGGCGGCTCACACCAGATTTGGGGGCAAGCTGGCGATGACGATACTGTTACGATTGTGATATCCCTCGAATATGTTGTTTGGGCTTTCATTAGGAGTTGGATCGGTTCTAGGGCTGTGCGCATTTCAGGTATAGGTTCGTGGGTGCTGTCGTCACGTCAAGAAAGATACAGCGGGGATGCTTCTTGGTATCTGTTCACGCTGCAGAGCGACGTCCTGAGCGCACTTTTCTGTCTAGGTAGGAGAGAGAATACATTCTGCAAGCCACACCCGACAAGGCGGGAAACCGCAGAATATCTTCCGAGAGGGGACGGAACCTTGCTCTGATCGGGTGTCGCGCAGCTGGGCTCGCTGATTCAGGCACGCCGAATGGTCCGGGCCGACGAGGCGCCGGGTTTAGCGATGACGATAGTCTTGCCCGAGGCCCTGGCCGCCGCTCTCTGCTCCAATTCTCACTCCACAAGCTCGCTTCCCCGTTCTTTGTGTGCGCGAAGACGCCCAAGGGGTCCCTTCGTCGCTGGCCGTGCTGCTGACACATTGCGCCGCGCTTTGCCCGAGTTCCCCGCCGATTTCAGTCTTGCTCCATCACCGCAACACACAAACGCGAGCTCCCTCTTCCACCTGACGTGCTGCTCGTTTTCTTTCGCTTTGCATGCCCCTCGACCTCCTCACCCCCCAAACATCCCCCCCCGTGAAGATTGCTCTTTGGCCCGCTTGCTCCTCACCAGACCCTTCTAGCACTCCGCAATCATGACGAACAAGACGCGAGTGGCGTACATGTACGACCCGGACATAGGCTGCTACGACTATGAGCCAGGCCACTGCATGAAGCCCTTCCGTATCCGCATGACCCACGACTTGGTCATGTCCTACGGTCTTTACAGGCAGATGGAGGTCTACGTGCGTCGGCTTCGCTCCTTGCAGCAGCCTGCGGATATGTCGCTAACCCAACCGTCTCGCAGCGCGCAAAGCCGGCCACGGCCCTGGAGATGACCCAATTCCACACCGACGAGTACATAGAGTTTCTTCAGCGCATCACCCCCGACACCATTAGCAGCTGCCAGCAGGAGGCCTTGAAATACGACATCAGCGGCGATTGCCCCGTCTTTGATGGCTTATTCGAATATTGCTCCATCAGCGCCGGTGGTTCAATGGAGGGTGCCGCGCGTCTCAATCGCGGTCGCTGTGACATAGCAGTGAACTGGGCCGGCGGCCTGCACCACGCAAAAAAGGGCCAAGCCGGCGGCTTCTGCTATGTCAATGGTATGCCTTCGCTCTGCTCAACGCCGATCACGCCTGGTTAACCCTCGCAGATATCGTCCTGGCCATCCTGGAGCTCCTGCGCGTGTACCAGCGCGTGCTTTACATTGACATCGACATCCACCATGGAGACGGAGTCGAGGAGGCCTTCTACACCACTGACCGCGTCATGACATGCTCATTCCACAAGTTTGGCGAGTTTTACCCCGGAACCGGCCACTTGCTGGACATCGGCATCGGAAAGGGCAAGAAGTATGCTGTGAACGTGCCTCTCCGCGACGGCATCACCGACGAGGCGTATCGGGGGATTTTCGAGGCGGTCATTTCCGACATCATGCAGTGTTTCCGCCCCGAAGCTGTTGTTCTCCAATGTGGCGCCGACAGTCTGTCTGGAGATCGTCTCGGAAGCTTCAATCTTTCCATGGAGGGGCATGCCAACTGCGTCAGATTTGTGAAGAGCTTTGGACTGCCAACTATGATGGTTGGAGGAGGCGGTTACAGCATCCGCAATGTGGCTCGTACGTGGGCGTACGAGACGGGGAAGGCAGTCGGAGACTCGATCGGCAAGGTCTTGCCGTTCAGCGACTACTACGAGGTAAGTTCGTCGAGGCAGTCTCCACCAACGTTTACTCACCATGATCAAGTACTACTGTCCGGAGTATCTTCTGGATGTCCCTCCCTCGAACATGTCCAACGATAACACGCCTGAGTATCTGGAGAAGATTCGCTCCACAATTGCTGAGCGCCTGCGCCAGCTACCATTTGCGCCATCAATCCAAATGCAGGATGTTCCCCGTCGAGGATTGGGCAGCTCCGAGGAGGACGATGACCTGCTGGCCGACATAGATGCTGATGAGAATATGGACGTTCGCATGACTGAGCTCCAGGAGGACAGAGGCGTCGCCAATGAGGCAGAATATTATGACAGTGATGCGGAAGATGAAAGGAACAGGCATCTTGCTACTAATCCCGAGGAAGCCGAAGCATTGGACGAGGAAATGGCTGACGCTGAAGACCACGAGTCCAGTGAGGAGGAGAAAAAAGAGCAGGCCGAAGCGGAAACAACAGCCCCCGACGAGGAAGTTGACAAGACCCGCGAAGTTACCAACGGTACTACTGTCGTTCGTCCCAGCGAAACTTCTGCTGTAGTGCTAGACCAGGCGAGCGCTGAAGATTCATCAATCCTTCCTGGCACAGGCAACACAGCAACACCTCCGAGGAGCCCTCGAACGGAAGAAGCCTCGGCTGCCCAGGAAAGTACGGTAACAGAAAGCGCTACTGGCAATGCTGATACGACAGAGGGAGACGCAACGGAGGCACCGGCTACAGCGAGTGAAACGGCTGAGCCCACGACTGAGACAACAGCCCCTCGGTCACCAAGTGGCACGCCCCCGCCGACAGCCGAATAGCCACGACGAAGGTGTGGACGGCATTTACTCTTTTGTTTGTAGCATTTGCACGACAATGGCGTTTGGCAAACTGGCGCGTTGGTTCCAAGGGTTGCATAATTGAGGCGTTGATATCGGGTACACTGGAGTGGAAACCGGGCCGCCCCTGGCCGAGTAGGTAGTTAATATACCCTTTCGAAGCGACGATGTGGAGGGAGTGCGCTGCGCTGAGCATTCCAATGGGTCCAGCTGGCGGAGGCCTGGATGCATCCCTCTCCTAATTGCGAGGACGCCTTGGTGAGCAACTCGGCTGTCTCGTCGTAGAAATCTCGGACGGCAGATGTGCCGTGCATCTCCAGATGGGGCAAGGGCCGGGGAAGGGTTTGGCGTTTCGACGTGCCGGATCAACTGGTCGGGCCGAGAGCGTGGAAGGCGCGGCCTGGGGATGGCGGCGCCGCGGCGTCAGATGGTCGAGCTCCTCGAAACTTGCATTCCTGTCCTTGTCCTTTTCCAGCCTCAGCATTGTCGCACGCCGGGATCGCCCTCCATTCGCATCGCCGCATCACGAAGCCATGGTCCCGTGATTTGTACCACTGATCCTCCTTCAACCCTCAAATCGCAACTTTACCGAACCAAGGAGCTCTTGGAAGCTCAGCACCTGAAACCCATCATGTCACAACCCTCGTCCACCTCAGCACCGCGCTCCGACGAGCCCGATCCCAGGAACAGCCTTCGACACGTCCTCGCCGCCGATCCGCCCAACCAAGACATGGCCGACGCGCCTACGCCCGTCAAGACCGAAGCTGGCCAGCCGTCGGCCCAGGACGACCACGATACCACTGATGACCCCAAGTCCAAGCCCACCGACGAGCAGCCCATGTACACTGCGACCACGACTACCACCCGCCGCAATGCCAACGGCAGCGTGTCCTCGGTATACTCAGGTAACAAGATCCGCCACCTGAAGAAGGAAGATGGCGTGCCGCTCTGGCGCAAGGACATCCAGTACGACTTCCTGCGCAACGTCTTCGACGACCAGACCCGCGTCTTCCACAAGGTCTCCGACGGCACCTCTGGCCATACCTTCGCCGACATATACCTCGATGCCATGGCTAAGAGTAGCAAGTGCAGCAAGATCCTCAAGGATAAGCTGTTGACAGAGCGCGCCGCCGCTATCAACATGGCAATGGTGTGCTTGCTGGTCAATGTCGGCCGCATGAACACCACTCTCAACTGTACGTCGCAGTGCAGAGAATCCTCCGGACATGCTAACACCCTCTAGTCTTCCCTGAGATGCGCGCCCAGCTCCGAACCTATCATTCGATTCCCTCGCTCCAAGCTCACCAAGACCCCAATGCGTACAAGCAATTGCAGGATGCGCCCCGTCTCAAGTCCATTCTCAAGGGCGCGACAGAGGATACCCAACAGCCCAGTACCATCGAAGAGATCAAGAACACACCTGTGCCACGCACGAATCCCGTCAACCTCATCTTCGTTCTCGCGCAGTATGCCCCCAAGATCTCCGAGCTACACTTTTTTCCCCCTCGGGATTTTTTCGACCTGGTCATGCGGAGCGCTTTGAGTTCCGAGAGTCGTGCCAAGGCTTTCCTGTGGCTGATGTGGTGGTACTTGGAGAGCGATTTCACTGAGCAGGATGCCTTGAACAATCCATTCGGTGCAGGCCAGCCGGGAACCGCCGGAGATGCCACTAGCGGAATGCCCATCAAGACACCCCCCTTCAAGCATCTGACAGAAGAGGAGGCAGCGCTAGAGAACGTGGACACGGAGGAAGAGAAACAGTTTGGAGAGGAGAAACGGAAGGAGAGAATAGCCATCCTGGCCACCGACATGGCGCCTGTGGTGACCGGACCCAAGCGAGGGATCAAAAAGGGATTCACCAACAACCCCGTCTTCTCTGTCGCATCCGATGACGGGTCATTAACACCAGGCAGAGACCATCAGTCTCCTGGGCCTGGCTCTTTTCGATCAAGCGGCCGCGCGAAAGCGCCTCTCAAGGCACTGCAAGCTGACTACGGATCTGACACGGACCGCACTCGGTCAGCTAGTCCTCCCAGTGTCGCAGGTTTCCCACCAAGAATTACGCCCAACATGCGCATCAACAATTTGCTGAATGATGATGGACCATCTACCCCACAGCCGCCGCCAACTAAAGGTCCTGGCAGGGGGAACTGGGGACCGCGCAGCAAAGGCACTCCCTCGACTGTCGGTGGTAGTGCACGCCATCCATTCAAAGCGCACCTTGATGCTGCCTCCCCTTCTGTTGGCCTAGGCGGTAGCGGACCTCACGGATTTTACCTCCCCCTTAACGGCACGGATCCCAGCATCAACCGCAAGCGACCTCCCACAGCACACCAGATGGCCGTGGAACAACACCGCAAGAAGCAAGTTGACTACATTCTTGACCGCAAGCTCCGCAACAGGCACCGTGAAGCCGAGCGCAGGCGCAAGCGCGAAGGCACATTTTCCCGAGCGTGGAAGCGGCTCAAGCTAATGCCCGATGGCTACGACAGCGAAGAGGAATTCTACGCGGCCGCGGCGCTGGCTGCGGAGAACGGCGTGCTTGAGCACTCGCCAGTGCGTCGGCCGATGCTCGAGGCGACGCGCCTCGCGGGGCTGACGCCAATAGTGGGACGCCTTGAGCTTGATGACTGCGGCGAGGAGATGGCACACTGGGCGCGCATTTTCCGCCAGACTGGCCGCCGGCTCGATCGCTGGGATGGCAACCCAGACGCCGCGCCCATCAAGAAGCGCAAGGACCGTGACGAACGCGAGAAGGAAGCCGCCGCTGCTGCTGCGGCTGCGGCTGCTGCTTCCGCACCGACCTCCCAGCACGACCTCGTTTGGGTCGGCGAAGACGCCAGCAGCGGCCCACCCGGTACCGGTTCCGTCCCTGCAGGCAGTAGCAGGGCTGCAGGCAGACGCTCAGGAGGCGTCGGTGCTAGCAGGAGGAAGCGCACCGGTGTGCCGTCTTCGGTTGCGGGCTCGACAGTGGCAGACGCGTCGGAACGCGGCGACGCGGAGAGCATCGCGGATCTTCCTTTGGGTGGCGGCGGGCGGGAGAGCAGCGCGATTCCTATGGAGGACGACATTGACGATGTAGATGATAGTGTTGTGGGCGGACCGCCACCGCCGGCGGCTGTGTTGGCGGATGATGAGATGGAGGTGGAAGATGAAGGCGAGGCGGCGGAGGGAGAGGAGAGCGAGGAGGACGAGGAGATGGGCGGGGCATGAGGGCGATGAGAAAAACACAGAGGGCCGATATACCTAATTGGTGAATGAAGGGTTCAAAGAAGAAATTGTGCGGTGTGCACGAATACATGGCGTGGGCGTTTCGTCTTCACCGTTTTGCTACGGATGGGGGTCTGGCTAACTGGCTAGGGTAGAATGGGACATGCTTTTCATTCTGAATCATGTGCTGATTTCTTAGGTATTTTATGTAGAACAAGTAGTGTCTAGCGTCTCTATTAGAAGATGGGCGGTAAAAGGAGTCGGCTTAGCTCTTACTCGAATCAATTCCATGTTTGATTATGCTCAAACCGACGACTTTTGCCTCGACTGCCCACTCTTCTGAAATCTACCACGATGTGAATGGGTGAAGGAATTGTGACATCTGGGCTCACATGGTGCCTGAACTCTTCCCGTGAATTGCAAGAGTACAGCAAACTCCTGGCTCGCTCATGTAGCTGTCATAAGGTTAGGTCATAGTCTTCTATCCATGATTTCATTTTCAGGCTTGACGTCTTGCAGAGGGGTACCGCAGCCGAAGGCTAGTGTGGATTTGTTCTTCACTCATGTCATGGGTAGTTGAGGCTGTCATCCGGATGTAGTCGCGGCATCAACAGTTGCACATTCTTATTCTTGTGTGGATGATAGCTTCTCTGAACACCTTGTCTGCCATAATCACTCATTTCTGGCAACGCATCAGGCGGAAACATTGGCATACAATGCACCAAATAGTCTCTACAGCAGTAGATAAATGCAGTGCACGGAAGACATTGTTGTTATTTTCCCATCCGTGGCGGTTACCGGGCCTTTCCCCTATCGGGCCGTCACCTTGTCGTTGGAAGGGCGCGCACGTCTGCTTTGACACGGTCCCGTAAGCACTTGGAAAATCACAAACATAGTCGTCAATCCTACACCTGCCCTCTCCCCAAAATGACTCTGCACTTAAGAGAAGGCAGCTTTCCATGTCGTTTCCGTCCGCGCTTACGAAACCGGAATGAGCAAAAGCGGGATTCCCGCGCCTGCGACCTGCCTCCTCGGAGAAGCGCGCGCAGCTCACCCACGATTCTCGAGCGTCCCACGCAACAAACCGGGATGCAGAAAAGATCTCAGCGATGAACGACGACTGCTCGTTACCAACATGCGAACACCACACTCCACCTTCTGGCCTGCTAGAGGTGAGAAGGAAATGGAAGCGGGAAGGGAAGGCCTTCCACGCCGAGTCACGTCGAATCCTCTTGGATCCATCCATCCATCCGGATACCGTGCACGTTAGCTGCTCCGTCTAGTTTCCTGGACTCAACCTGGGTGAAAAGCCCGAGGATCCCACTCTTGTCCTGAAACTGCCACACCGCACGGAACACGCCTCCCTTCTCAGCCACACGCAACAGGAGCCAGCCAATCAGTCTCGACCGCAGACAATGTTCCAATCTACCCACACTATCCGATAAAGCATGCATGTGGAACTGGAGAGATAACGGCACGGACGTCGCTGGCCGACTTATAAACCCCCGGGCAGAAACCATCTGGCCAAGCTCGCCCTTCTCTTTTTTTTTCTTTTTTTTTTGGCGTCTTCTCTTCTAGCTTGGCGCTTTACATTCCCCCCGAACCTCCCCCTCCTTGTCATTCATTTCCACAGGGCTAACCCAGGCTCTCGGGCTTCATCCGCCCTCGCCTACCTCACCCCCTTGGGAAAGGAAGAACAGCAATGGCAGTCCCAACGCTCTTCCCTACCGCCATGCGCCGAGGGGAGGGAGAAACATGGAGGACAGACAGATGTCTGAACCCGGTGCCTACTCGGGAACTTTGGAAAGACGACAAGTAAAAGTCACGAAAAGGGATAGCGACTGCCCCCCAACCCCTCCCTCGACTCATCCGGTTTTCCCACAACGGGCCTCCAGGAAACTATGCAAAAGGAGCCGAAGGGAAACTCTTCCACGGGAACGAGAGACATCACAGGTACAAATAGTCACCAAGGAAAGAGCGATGTGAGTATATGCAACTAAGCACTTTCGTATTTCATCTCGAGGTATCAAATCGACTCTCGGCCTGCTGCCTCCGTATTTGCTTCCCTTCCACACATCATCCATTTCGTGGTATTATCAAAACGTAGGAAACCCTAGACTCGCAAAGCTGAAGGGAGATGACCAACTGATTTCATCTTCCAAGTCTAAAAGCCCATCGAATTTTCCTTCGTCTTATATCATTTTTGGACCATACCTTGAACGAAGGTCCTCTTTTTTTCATGTACAGCGGAAGGCTCATGTGGATATATTGAACTGACAAAAAAAGAATAAACAAGGAAAACGAGAAAGCCCTGTTCTGCTCAGCAGAAAAACTTGTACACCTTCTTCCACTTGGGCCACTCAGCCTGCTCAGCCTTCTCCTGCGCGATCAGCTCGGCGACGTCGAAGTCACGGCGACCGGTGTGGAGGTCCATGTTGTGCGAGCGGACAATGGGGGTGCGCTTCCAGATCTTGTAGAAGAGGTAGAAGCTGATGACGATGGGGAAGGCGAGGTAGACGGAGAAGAAGTTCTCGATGAGCTCACCGGTCGTCATGTCGGCGTAGCCGATAGGCGCGAAACCAGTCCAGAACTGGGCGATCAGGACAAGGATGTTGAAGAGGAAACCGATCCACGAGCCGATGACGCCGGGCTGGCTGCGGAAAGCAAGCTCATCCAGAGAGTGGCCCTGGACCTTCCAACCCTTGCGGAAGCGGATGTGGCAGAAGCAGATGGACATCCAGGTGAAAATGGACGACAAACCGGAGATGGCAAGCATCCAGGTGAAGGCCTTGTCCTCAGCCACAGGGTCGGCGGCAAGGAAAGCCAGCAAGCCGAGGACGGACGAGAGGATGATTCCAACCATGGGACGGCCCTTGCGATCAATGTAACCGAAGATGCGAGGAGCTTGGCCCTGCTCGGCAAGGGCAGCAAGAGTACGGGAAGAACCATAGACGGACGAGTTACCGACCGACAGGACAGCGATCATGATGACGACGTTCATGACGGAGGGCAGGACGGCAATGCCGGCGTTGTTGATGGCAATGACGAAGGGCGAAGCAGCAGCATCGGCCGAGGAGCTGCCGTTCAGGAGACGCTCGTCATTGTAGGGGACAAGCAGACCGATGAGGGTCAGGGAGACGATGTAGAAGAGGGTGATGCGCCAGAAGACCTGCTTGACGGCAGTGGGCAGCGACTTGCGCGGGTTCGCAGTCTCGGCAGCGGCCAGACCAACCAGCTCCGTACCGGCGAAAGCGAAGGCAGCTGTGACGAAGACGCTGCAGAGACCCTTGAAGCCGTTCCTGAAGGCACCGGGATCCTTCCAGTACTTGCCGCCAATGTAGCCGCCGTTGGGACCGCCGCCGACATTCAGGATGATGCCGAGGATGATGAAGCCAATGACGGCAATGACCTTGATAATGGAGAAGACGAACTCGGCCTCGCCGTAGCCCTTGACGCCAAACAGGTTGATGGACACGATGACAAAGAGGAAGATTGCGACCCAGGCAGAGTTGTTGATCTTGCCCTCGTTCCAGAAGTTGACGGTGATGGAGGCGGCGACGATCTCGAGCGGCAGGACGATCAGCCATTGCAGAGCGTAGTTCCAGCCCATGGCGAAACCCCAGGCGGGGTCGACAAAGCGGGTCGAGTAGGCGGAGAAGGAGCCGGCGACGGGGAACAGAACAGCCATCTCGCCCAGGGCGTGAACGGTGCAGTACAGCATGATGCCAATCAGGCCGAAGGCGATCAGCAGCGAGGCGGGGCCACCGTTGGCCAGGGCCTTTCCGGAGCCGACGAACAGACCGGTACCTGGCCGAGGGCGTTAGCGGAGACGGACAGAGGCGGCTAGATAAGGACTTACCGATGGAACCGCCGATGGCAATCATCTGCAGGTGACGGCCCTTGAGCTTCCTCGCGAGAGGCGACTCGGCAGTGGCAGCAGCGGCATTCTCAAGGTCGTAGTTCTTGTCGTCGCCGCCGTGCGACGTCGGAGCGGCGGCGTGGGCGTTGGGGTCGCGGCGGAAGCTGTCGACGACGCGCGTGGCCCACGACGTCTGGTGCTCGCTGACATCGCCGTAGTTGGGGGCAGGCGTCTCGGTGGAGTTGGAGTCGTAGACTCCCTTCTCGTCGGCGGCACCCATGGTGGATCGACTGAGGCGGGTGAGAGGGATGGGCGGGCGCTGGGAGCTGGCCGGCGAGAGGGCGCTGGCGGCAGACTTAAATGGTGTCGCTCCGGGTGAGATGCAGCTAGCGGCGCGGCGATGAAGCACCCCGGCTCAGGCCCGCAAACAACGATACGATAGCAGTGCCAAGATCCCACGCCCTCTCTTGCTCATCCCATTACATGGCGGCACCACCCCGAACAAGCATAGCCGCCCGCCGCACGACCAATCGTCTCGACCCGCAGGCTGCGACGCGTTCTTGTCTCGCGGCCAAGCAGGCTTCGCCGCTGGGCTCGCACACGCGAGAAGAAAACGACAGGAAGCCAGCTCTGTGACGGCGTGGCGAGCTCTCTCACGGCCGTTAGTAGCACCCGGGGGCGCCGTTCGCAGCCATCAAACACAGACCTTCCTGATAACGCTAAGTGCGTAATTGGATTGCATGGCCGACCGCGACTCGTGCTGATCGCCGGGCTCGCCGACTCGCGGCCATGCACCATGTCTTTCCAGAAGCCTGCCGCATCTCACCCACCATCCCACTCTCCAAGCCACTGGCTACCCGCAAGCCGTGGCCAGCCGCTGCGACCTCGGCGGCGGCGGCGGCGGCAGGCGAGTGCCGTAAGGCTGGTGGTGCGGATCAGAGCATGGAACCTCGCACAGGGCCCCTGCTGTTGCCACCGATAAGGGAGCCCTCAGCGCTGATGACGCGCCGCACGAAAACGCCTGGTCGATCAGCTGGCCGGCCTGTCTCAGAAAGCTAGAGTCGATGCGGGAGCTGCACATCCGAGCGCAGCGCGTGTAGAGCAACAGGCACCGCCCTTCGCACAGGCTGATGGGCGAATGAGCCGGTCCGCAAGACGTTCCGGGTCCTGATTGGCAGGGTGCGTGATTAGGACATTTCGAAGTCCAGGCAGGCTCGGCGGAGGTGCCAAGGTGCGTATTCTGGCGGCACATTCCTCATGCGGGTCAGCCACTACTCGCAGCACCTGGGATATTTCTGAAAAAGCCGCAGCCACTCCCGCGTCGTGCTACTCTCTCGACATCGTTGTGGACACGCAGACCCACAATAGTCCCTTTCCCCGTCCGTGCGATTAGATCTGCCGGCCAACTCTAATGCAGTAGTCATAGAAACTGCAAGCAGAAACCCGGGGCCCTGGCCAGATACCGGACGCACTGCGGCCTTGGCCCGCTCCGCTGGCCGCTCCGCCATTATAATCCGCCGTCCCCCTCCGGAGCCTTTGCCTATATAAGCCTTTCCAAACGTAACACTTTTCCCTGGGGCGTGCCGCCAACCCGGTTCCACGCCCCGGCCCTTGCCACGAGCTTCTTCTCTAGAGGCGCGCCAAAGGGATCTCAGTACGTAAGAGTGCGGAGAAGAATGCGGAGAGAATGCGGAGAGCGGTCGTCGCCTGTGCGATCATCAAACCCACTTCCGACCGCACTCTTGAGCGGTCAATGGGGTGCTATTGTGTTTTGTGTCGACTCCGCCAAGGCTTCCCACTGTGGAAACGCAACCGTTGCAGAACGGCACCCGCTCTTATCTCATCCCCACTAGCGCTCACTAGTTACTCAGCGCAATGGCTAGGTATTTGCTTTAACCGAGCCCAGTGGGCCCAATCATGCTTATCTTTCGCCCATATCTCCCTCGGCGAAACTCGTTGAAAGTGCTCGGGTCGGTCCGCTGGAACTTGACTAATAAGCATAGAGACGAGAACACGCAAGCTGACGCGCTCCCTCGTCGTCGGCCTCTTTTTGGGGGCCGGCAACGTGGCTTTGGGACACCGGGGATACGCTAGTGCAATCAAAAGTTTCCCCGTTTCTCCCGCGTCCGAGCCTCGTACGTGCGTCGCACTGCATGTCCGATCCTACGACAAGCGACCGTTTCCTCCCAGCACCTGTTCCCGACACTACTCTCTTCATCGTGAGAATTGTCATTCCTCTGCTAATGCCACTCATCAGATACGACCCAATTTGCGGCTAATGACGTCGGGCAGAGCGCCCTGATCAACCCCAGCACAGTGACGCCTTCTCCGACTCGGTCAACAAACATCTGACGAGCAGATCTCTGCCCTCCGTGCCCTACCTATCTCAGAACCGCCGGACGTCTTCATGACATGCTCATTCATCGCCTCCCTTCCACTGACTCGACTCGAGTCCCAACAAAGTTTTTCCCAGCTCGGCATCCCTTCTTTCTCACCCTCTCCGACTCGAATCCCGTACGCGCACCGAAAGCTCATCCATCCTATTTGTTTTGCCTTCAGCCGACACACGAAACCATTCTATAACGAAAATAAGAGCACGATGAATGCGTGAAGGCACCGCGCTCTTGCCTCGAACACTGCGCTAGACAGACATCCTTGCTAGCCAGCCCGCCGTCCTCGACCTATCTACCGAGAAAGTGTATCTCGCGCCTTGCGATTCTGTCTTTCAATGACCAGCGGTAGCATGGAATGTATTTCGGATACACTTAGTAATGGTCCTTGTCAAGCTCTGCTTCAATTCTGACCGCAGAAAAAGAAAAAGAAGACGCATATCACTAAAGTGACATTGGAAACATTCAGCCCGCGGGGGGGTTTCAGCGAAACAAAAAATGGAGTAAAAAAGCAAAGAACAGGAATGATATAGGAGCGCCAGGTAAAGGAGAAGGTTTCGGAGCTTGTGCGGCCCGAGTGAAAGAAGCCACAGCACTAAAATGTATGTTTCTCGGGGCACTGTAGCCACAACTGGGAAACCAGCAGAGGTAGGTACCGACTTGCTACCAGAAGGCATCAAGTGGGAAATGCAATGACTCTAGATACTGCTTTGGCCTTTCTGACAAAAGTTGGAGTGATTGTCTGAGTCTGATTATCATCACGCCTTGCAGATTTATGTCACAGTGGGATTCAGAAGATGCTCCCTCCATAGACAAAAAAACGTATATTCTTCGGTAAAGGGAATTTGAAGCAAATAATTGGACGCCGGCGTGACTTTGAAGTCGTACACGTACATCCCGAGATTGAGTCCAACCACTTACATGAGCAACCTACTGTATCTCAGTAAGAGCGTTTCAGGAGTGAAGTCCCTTGACATTTAACCGTGATATGAGGATGAACGCTTTGAGTTGCCGCACATACGAATTCTCCCTAGCAATATATCCTCAACAGACGTCTATAGAAAACAATATCAAACGGCGTGATGTCAGATACAAAAATACTCTCCACAAGTAACTGTGGGAATTCAAAACGGACAGACGAGGATGATTTGAACAGCCAAGTAAGTTGAATTTCACAAAGTCGTGAAGTATGAGCCATGCAAAGCTTCTCTACATACCGAGAGAACATTGGAGGTCGTTTCATCAGAGATGCGTAGATAGACATGAGACCAAAGGCCCGCTATGCGCCTAGCAAACAGCGCCTGAGCTATGCTTCCCCAGAAAGAACAAAATTGCCAGACAGCCTTGCCGGAAAAAGACACCAAGAGGGGAGGGAGGAGAGGATCTTCTCGAAATGAGCGAATGAGCGGAACGAATCGAAACGAATCCACAATCTGGCCAATATCCAGCTACCGCCATGCCAAACGTTCAACTAGAATGGAGACTGCTTATGCCGCCCAAGTACGTGAATGAACAACAGAGATTTCCCAACAATATCCGTCCATGATACCAAGCAATGCTAAATACTGAAAATGCCAACATGCTTCCGTACCCCGCCAAATCGTGAAAATATTCAATTGCCATCGACAGATGTCGTAAGAATACTAGCGATGCTGTTGAGACCAATCCGGAACCTTGCTGATTTTCAACCCTGGAGGGCCAGCTTCCTCCCGATATTGCCGAAGCACACGCAGCTGCAGAAGAGCACGCTGGCGAACCACGTAGCGACCCCGACGGTGCTCTCGTAGTCGCCCTGTGACCCGCCTAGTCCGCTCGCGCCACCAACTCTCGTAGCTCTTGTACCCACTCGAAGACTAGAGTTGGGGCCACTTCCACCGACAATAGGCGGGCTAGGTATGAAGGCTACTGAGTTGGAATGCTGGCCCAGGAGCAGCATGATAGCGGTGCCGGTGATGCCGACAAGCATAGATAGCGTGAAGCCGGGTTTGCTGCGGTCGAGCAGGTACCACAGAGCCGGATTTACAAGGGCCAGGGTGAGCGAGATTTGAGTAGTCGATTGCCATTGAAGTTTGCGCTATTTGCAATGTTAGCTCCTGAAGCCTGTGAGATGGAAGCATTATGGGAATCAGAATGCGTGATACGGGGAAGTGCCCAAAGGGCTCGATGAATATAAGAAGCGGTAAGGAAAGCGCACTCACAATCGCGAAAGCAATCCCCACAAACGCACCCACACTCCTCACCACATCATTCCACTCTTGACTCGCACCATCCCTTGACCTGGTACCCACCACACTCGACACCTGGCCCTTCAATCTTCTCTTCCCATCTTTACCCTTCGCACCCGCAATGGCAGCCGCTTTCCGTCCCTCCCAAAAGAGATCAACCCACGGCAACGCGCTGCCCAGGGCCACTCCCGCCAACCCCCAGAAAACAAGGTAGCCCCAATGTCCACGGTCAATACCCTCAACTCTGACGGGCGCAATGTGCCTATTATCGTGCAGATGGCTGATCATGACACCGTAAACGACGCCAAACCCAAATAACGCCACCACTCTCGCAACCAACCCCAAGACCCTATTGCCGTTCTTCTCCGCAGCGCCCTCAACGAACGATCCTCTCCGCGAACCCGTAAACGCAGCAGCCGCGGCATCCGAAGAAGACGCAACGACAGCGCTCTTTCCCGCCCCCGACACGCTCCTCGTCTGGAAAGAGGGAGGCGCCGGATTGGCCGCGTTTCGCGACCCCAGGCCGGCGAGTCGCAGCTGCTCCCACTCGCGCAACTCGCTGCTGCTGCCTCCGCCGCCGATGTACGCGGGCGTCTCAGCGCCGGTGCCCCAGGGTGTCGGGGGCTCGCTGCCATTGTCGCCACCGGCGGCGCCGCCGGCAGTAGGCTGGTAGATGCCGAACAACGTGCTCGCGGTGAGGTTCAGGATGCTGCGGCTGCGCTTGACGTCCGAGTCGTCGGCGACGTCTAGGCCGGCGGGCGTCGACGAGCGAGTATTGAGGCGGGCGTCGAGCTGCGCGGAGAGAGGGGGATACGAGGCATCGGTGCGGCCGGGGTTGTTGGGGTTTGGCGAGGGCTGTGAGCTTGCGCTGGAGGAGCTGGTGGCGGGCGTGAGGTTGAGTTCGAAGGGGCGTCGCGGCAGGGGCCGGAGAATCTGCGGCTGCGAGGAGTGGAAGTGCGGCTGTTGGTGTGGTGGCTGGTCGTGCGAGTAGTCGGATGACATGGTGCTGGGTAAGGGTTGGCGCGGGAACTGGCGCTTGCAAACGCGGAGCTAAAGTGCGGCAGTCCAAGAGCTCTGTTGCTGTTGCTGAGGGGAAGTCCCAGTGCTGGCACAAGGAGCTGATCCTGCGGCTCTTTTGATAGAAAGCGGGGGATGTGCAGCGGTGGAGATCAGCTGGACGCGCGCCACCAGTGCTGCGTATTCGGTCGGTGTTGTCTAGTTCGCCTGAGCGCTGGTGTGACGCGGGTTGCGGACGGCGGCGTCGTGGAAAGGGCTCTGTCGGTGTCGCACGTGCGAGCTAGCGGTCAATTGAGGCCTTATGAAGCAGCGGAGGCTGGCATGATGACAGCCGGCGCGTTTGGAGCGGGGGTACGCTTGGGCGCGTATGCAGCTTATGCTCTCTTTTGTTGAGCGGTTCCTGGCTCGTTCATGTGAAAGCGGCGCCCCCGGAACGCCGGCTGGGGCAGGGTCTCGGCCCCTTACGTGCCAATCATCACCGCCGTGATTCGGCAACACCACTTGTATTTCCGTGTATTCGTGCCCTGCGCCGGGGCCTGCGACATATTGGACCCTGTCTATCCAAGCCTCCCTGCCGCCCCCGCCTGGTCCCGCTGCTTCAAACACAGCAAATTTTGGTTCCCGCCCTCTATCCACGCCATGTGACTGACGATGCCGTATATAACATGATGTCGCAGCCTCGAGCTGCACGCAGATACCTGGAATCCGTAACACCTCCGTGCTCAGCCCGCTTTTCGCCCATCAATCCATGCGCCCACCCTCGTCTCTGTGTTGCTCCCCGCGCGAATCGGCGCCCGCTCAATCCGACGTGGGCGTGAGGGTCGTACCGCTGCAGCCTGAGTTAGTCCATGCATCACGCCTCGCATCGGGTATCGGGTACTTACGCAACAATGTTTGCCCAACCAATGAGACGCCAATGTTTCTCTATTCTGCGGCTGAGGGCCACCTTCTCGCCGATCTCTGTGCACGCCGGGCTGGTCAGAGTGAGGCGCGCTGCATCGGCCTTAACGGCCACCACCTTAGCGCCCGTTGCCGTGCTGCCGATGTTGACCATGAGCACCTCGTTCTTCGCAAGCTTCGCAACCTTGGCCTGCTTGCCGTCTGCCGTCTTGACGCCGAGCAGGCGGCGGAGAAGGAAGTAGTTGACCTCGAGCTCCGTGTAGATGGCGGGGAGGTGGCCGCGGAGGCCGAGAACGAACCCGACCAGACGGTCGGCACGGCAGAGCGTGGGGTCGACGCGGGTACCGACACCTGGGAAAGTCAGTCGAGGCCAAGACATAGTGCATTTGTGGGATGAACCTACCAATGAGACCACCGGGAACGGCGAACTTGAGATCGTTGTGCTCGGCGAACAAAGACACGACCCGGGAGTAGATGGGCTTCGCTTGGATCTTGCCCTGCTCGTCCTTGGTGACGATACCTGGCCTGATCTCGACCTCGTCGCCGAGCTTGAGGACACCAGTGAGAATCGAACCACCGGCAACACCACCCTTCAGCTCCTCGATCTCGGCACCGGGCTTGTTGACATCGAAGGAACGGATAACAATCATGTGGGGCTTGGCCGTGAAGTCGCGCACAGGCACCGGGATCTTCGTCACAAGGTACTCGTTCACGGCGTCGATGTTGAACTTGAGCTGAGCCGAGATGGGGATGATGGGAGAGCCATCAGCGACGGTGCCGCGAATGAACTTCAGAATCGACTGGTAGTGCTGCTCGGCACCTTCTTCCCTCATCAAGTCGACCTTGTTCTGGAGAATGATGATGTGGTTAAGCTTCATGATTTCAATAGCGGCCAAATGCTCCGACGTCTGGGGCTGGGGGCAAGTTTCTGATCGCTTGCGGTCAGTCCCAATCCTGAAAATACGGGAGGTGTGACAGTACCATTTCCTGCAATAAGCAACAGCGCAGCGTCCATGACTGCGGCACCCGAAAGCATAGTGCTCATGAGAATATCGTGACCAGGGCAATCAACGAAGCTGGTTGCCACAGTTAGCCTCTCGTTCTGGGGAATCCCACGCGGACCCTACTCACGAGACGTGTCTGAGCAGCCTGTAGGTACCACCGCATCCTTCGCGCTCGCATGGCGGGTCAACCTCCTTCTCGCTCTTGTAGCTCCTGTAGCAAGTAGGACGCGGGCACTCTTTGTTGTCGCACTTGTAGATCTTCGCATTGGCGTAACCCAGCTTGATGGTAATGTTGCGCTCCAGCTCGTTCTTGAAACGGACGGTCTGCACGCCGGAGATGGCCTTGACGACAGTCGACTTGCCGTGAGCGACGTGACCGATGGTGCCAATGTTGATGGTGGCCTGGCGGGCGATGATGTAGTCGGTCAGCGGGTTCAGCGACGCAACATCGAGATCCTTGGGATCGGGCTGCGGCGGCAGCTCAGGGCGCTGCACGACAGGAGCGGGCGGGGCAGAAGACTTCTTCAGCGCCGACTTGCCCGGCTTTGCGTCCTTCTGGGGCTCCTGCGTCTCGACTTCCGAGTCGTGGAGAGTCTCGTCGTGCTGAACATCCGAATCCGACTCCATGATTACGACAGGCGGGTCTTGCGAAGAATGTGAGCCGGCGTGGGAGGGCGCTGCTGGCTTGGCCGGGGGGCGGGTTAATTGGGGTTGTGTCTGGAGTTTGCTTGAAAGAAGTTCACCCAGTCATAGGCTCCCCACCACGAAAAAGGCCCGAGCTTGGCGATGCCAAGCCCACAGCCGGCCGCCGCCACCTTCTACGCTTCACATCACTTCGCACAAGATGACAAAATTTCGTAAACGCCGTGCATTTATTTCCGGTGGCATTTTACCACTGCCCGGGTGCATTTGTGTCCACGAATGTCCGGCTGGACGCTTCAGCTGCCCGTCATCTTTTGCAGTACTGAGGGAACCGATCTCGTAGCACCTTTTATATTCACTTTGATTCTTCTGTACAGCTGCCGTCTGAAAACCGCACTTTTGGGATGCTCACCGCGCCTGACCCACCGTCGTCTAACAAAAGTATCCAAGAACGCCCTGGCTCGATAAAAGAGACAAATTGCGCAACAAGCAGATGCTACAAGCCCAAACAATCGATTTGCAAGTAATGTAAAGTGATGGGGGTCGGACTGACGATCATACCAAAGAAATCGAGGTGGTGAAGGGGGTATACAACGACTAAGGGTGAGACAACTAAGCCGTGCTTTAACGCGTTTGAAGTGAATCCAAAGAAAACTCAGAAATCCAATCAACTCCAACCTTGCCTTTTCTCCAAAGGTTCGGATCTCCTGCATGAATAGCCGCCTACCAGGCCCAGATTAGGGTGCTAGCTTTGGGGTCTCTGGCGGCGGCTCCTCAGATAGATTGAGATCTTGCGGCGACTCTTCCAAATACTCTCCGGGGGCCAAGACTGGCGAAAATGCCTCCACTTCCTCTACATCTTCTTCCTCCTCCTCCTCCTCCTCCAGAATGTCTTCATTCTCTTCTTCGATGACGAGTTCGCCGCTCTTCCGTCCCTGAATACTGCTGGTCCTGCTGCCTGCTTCGCCGCGGCCCCTCGCAATTGTATTACCGCCTGTATTCAAACTGAGCGAGGGGCCTTTGAACGGGCTTCGTTTTCTCTTCGCGAAGAGCACTCCAGGGCTTGGCGGTGGAAGCCCGCCAAACGCAGCGGCGGACTCAGCCGCCGTAGCCCGGACCAGACGGATGTTGGAAGGGAATGTTGTGCCAGTAGGAGTTGCTGGGAGCACCTTGACCGACTGATGGGGGCTACGGGCGGTTCGGCTCGAGACGGATGGCGAAGCTAGCGACGCTGAAGACGTGGATGATGCCTTAGAGTGGGTGTGAGCATGGTGAATGGTACGAATCGACGAAACAGAGGATGACGTGGACTTGCGGCCTCGAAGCCCGGCAGAACTGCGTCGGTAGGATGACCGGGGCGTCATCGGCGCTGGGGAGAGAGACGCCCTCTTGTTCGACCCACTGCTTGCTCTGGTGGAAACTCGTGGGCGCTGCGGCGTTCCTACGTAGCTCGCGCGGTTCTGCGATTCCGGTCGGACCTGGGACAAGGGTCTAGCGGTGTTTGTAGTCGTAGCAGCAGATGGCCTCCGAGTGTCGTCTGGCTTGGTGAGCTTGCCTTGATTCCCTTTGGGAGATTTGCTGTTTTTCGAACCTGGTGATCTGGATCTTGCGCGTTTCGCCGACTCCTTGAACCAATGCTTGAGCGATGCCAACTGCGCGAGGAATGGTTGCTGATATTTCCGCCTCCGTTTTGAGGGCACGAAGCCGTTGGGCCCGAGTAGCTCTGGATTTGTCGTGACGACGTGGAGCATACTACTGCTCCTTCGTGAACGTGTATATTCCTTTGGTGGGAGCGACGGGCGACCTCTAGAGGAACTGACGCGCCGATCCTTTTCTACCGGAGGGGGAGGCTTGTCGTTGTTAGGCGACCTAGATGCCTCGGGCACTAGGGGCAAGTCCGGGCTGGCGGCTACTTTCAGTTAATCTCCCATTGTTCGAATAGATGCAAACTACATGGACTTACACGTCGCGATGGACGTCCGCTCCCTGTTCCGGCCCCTGCTCTTTGGCGGCTCTCCAAGAGTCGGGATCGGGGCGCCCTCTTCATCAATCTCCCTGATTGTCGGAGCAAGACGATCGAGCCTGCTACTGGCTCTGCTAGCAGCACTCAACCTGCGCAAACTCTTTGCCTCAGCTTCTCGCTCTTTCCTCTTGCGCTCCCGCCTCTTGGCTTTCCGTTCCTCCTTTTCCAGCAATAAAGCCCACCATCCTGCCAAGGCGTCACAGCGCTGAGCCAGCACATTCTCGATGACCTTGTCGATATCCACCCCAGCACTACGCATACGCTGGAGAGTCTCCTTTTCAATTTCGGTGGTGAAAGGAGGCGGCTGCTGCAGCTTCAGGATCACCTGCTGCTGAGGCGCGTGCTCTGCAAGCCATGGGTGCTGAAGAATCTCGGGCAGCGAAGGCCGCAGAAGCGGGCGCTTTGAGAGAAGCTTTATGATCAGGTCCTTTGCTTGTTCAGGCATATGCTCCGGATATTTTGGCTCCTCCTTCAATATCCTCCTCTTCGTCTCATTCTCGTCATCCTCGTCGAATGGAAGTTCTCCGCAGAGCAAAGCGTAGACAATAACCCCAAGACTCCACACGTCCACCTTTTCGCCCGCGTACTTTTCGCCCTTGAGCATTTCCGGAGCGCTGTAGCAGACAGTTCCGCACCATGTTTGGAGATAGTTTGATTTGCCCTCGTATTCGCGAGTAAAGCCGAAATCCACCAGCTTGACGTTTCCGTGCTTGTCCAGAAGAACGTTTTCCAGCTTGAGGTCGCGATGCACGCAGGATTTCAGATGGATGTATGAAACGGCACCGACCAGTTGCGTGAAAATTTTTTGAACTTTGGCGGGCTCCATGGGGCCGGTCCTGAGGAGGTGGTTATAGAGCTCATCCCCTAGATTGCGCTCGGTCAGCTCAGCCGCGCGGATCACAGCGGGAAGCGCTTGCCTGGACAGTACTCCAACACAAGCCACACCAACGTCTCGGTCACGATGACCTCGTACAGGCGAGCGATGTGCGGATGGAGGAATTGCCGGTGATGGTGGATCTCGCGAGCCAGGTTGGAGTCATTTTTGTTGGCAGACTTGAGCACAACCTTCCATCGTCCTTTAGCGCAGCTTTACTCCGTCTCAAACGTTGTCACCGACCTTGGATCCGTTCGTAAGTTTGTGAGAGGCCAGGTAGACCTTGCCGAAGGAGCCTTTGCCTATGAGGCGGCCGAGCTGGTAGTTCCCGACGGAGCGGAGGTCCGAGGACGAGAACTCGCTGGATGGGCGGGTCAGCACCAGCAGCCCGCAGAGAAGGGGCGATCGGTGGGCAGCTTACTCCAGGAGCTCATTGTAGGAGTTCGTGAGCTGTTTGGCACAAGTCAGCGTTCGAAGCGGCGGAGTTGGGCGGCACTGGGCGTGGGCGGAGCGGCTGGAGCGCACCTTGGTCCTTTGGGCTTGCAGCTCGGCCTGGTTCCGGACATTGATGGGGGGCATAAGTCGCGATGCTGCTCGAGGGCGTGGACCCTGGCGGGCAGCGGCATGCAGGCCGTAGAAATAATTTGGCGGGCCCTTAGGATGCGTGTTGCGGGGAGGGCGGGCGACGCGAAGGTTGGAGGAGTGTCAGAGGTGCGACGGAACGAATGACGGCACGCTTTGCTACAACGCGGCGGCGCAAACACAAGCGGCGGCAGATGGGGTGGGCTAAGGGCGGCGGGCGCAACAAGACGGTAGTAGTGGCATGCTGGCACCAGATCCCAGATTCAGATGCCCATCTCCTGAGCTGCGGCCATGGCCTCTCCGAGTCGTAACCCCAAGACCCGCTGCGCTTCGTCATTGGGCCGCCCGGCACCAACCCTGGCGCGCATCTGCGCCCCATACGCTGTCGGGCATCGCGCTCGCCGCGCAGCCGGGTCGCCTCGAGGTTCGCCTGCCACGCCCGCCTCCGTTGCGACCGTGTTTTCCTTGCATTACTCTGCCATTATAGTCGCAGGAATAGCACCCCGAGCTCGGCTGTCACACCGTTGACCGCTCATCACTGCCGAATGCGGGCCGTCACGCTGCCGAGCACGCCCAGCAGATCCCACTCTGCCGGCTGCCAGTGCGGCGCGCCTTCTGCCCATGACCATTTCAATTACCACCATCCCATCCCCGTGCTGGCAGCGCCCTACTTAGGTGGGCAGCCGACTACATGTACGCGTACGAGGCTAGAACCCACACCTGCGTCCGGACGTTTGCTTCGACTATCCACGTAGGAAGAGTACAGTGTCCTTTTGCGGGGCACAAGGCTCAGTCGTCTGAAACCTACCGTGCGCTCGCAAAAGCAGGTCAATTGATGGTACAATTCAAAAGTAACACAGAGCGTCTCCGCCGCTCCTCTACGTAATGGTCAACACAAAGGAAATTTCGCTCGTTGGTCTCTGATGCTGTACATTCGGGCCCTGCGCGCCTTCTGCGGAAGATTCGACCTCTTCACCTCATTCGCAGCCTCCGCCTTGCTCCTACATTCAGTGTTTCTTGCCCGAGACCGGGGGGTTGTAGACGAGCTGCCTAGTCTTGATCGTCGACCACTTGTACCTGTAACACACACTACGTCAGCATCTGGCGGCCTTTTGCGTATCTGGGACTGTCGGGCTTCGGCGTACCTCTTCACCCAAACGCTGAGCGCGAACAAAACGCTGCCAACAGCCAGGACCTTCCAGCCCATCTTCTTGCGATCGTCCATTTCAGGCTCAGCAGACCAGTTGAGGAACTCGACGACGTCCTTGGCCATCTGGGAGGTAGTCGCAGGAGTGCCATCCTCGTACTCAACGAGGCCGTCGTAGAGGACACGAGCCATGGCAATACCGGTACCGGGGAAGTAGGGGTTGAAGTTGAGACCCGACTGGACGACAGCGCCCGCCGGGGGCTCCTCGGGGTAACCGGTCAGCA
Organism: Lasiodiplodia gonubiensis; assembly: GCA_009829795.1. Classification (NCBI taxonomy): domain Eukaryota; kingdom Fungi; phylum Ascomycota; class Dothideomycetes; order Botryosphaeriales; family Botryosphaeriaceae; genus Lasiodiplodia; species Lasiodiplodia gonubiensis. The sequence goes on from RHKH01000012.1 coordinate 309,628, forward strand.
AGCTGAAGATGTAGTCGCAGCCACCGTGGCGGGCCTTGACCATCAAGCTGAGATCCGGGGGCAGAGCACCGCTGTTCGAAGCGCGAGCAGCCTCGTCGTTCTTGTAAGGGCTGGGCAGGTAGTCGGACAGCTTTCCGGGACGCTTCTCGATCTCGCCCTCGTCGTTGGGCTCGGTGTCGTACTCGTTCTCCTCGGCAAGAGCCTTGGCCTCGTCGACGGTCAGAACGGTGCCAACGAGAGCACGGTAGGGCACACGCGAGAGAGAGTGGCAGGAGGCGCAGACTTCGCGGTAAACCTGGAAACCGCGGCGGAGACTGCCTTATCATCAGTGGCTGTGACGGGCTGCGATGCGCCGCGTGTGACTTACGCCTGGTGGTCGAAGGTCTTATGCCACTTGGAGTGCTCCCACGGGTACTGAGTAGGGTGCAGACTGGTCCCATGTTAGTGTTGATTCCTCCGGCGTGTCGGATGATGGCAGCGGCTGCATCCTGGCACAACAAGGCCAACGCCTCCATCAATCCTTCGGTATGTGCGACTCACCCCTCCTCCGCTGGAGTCATAGCGTGGACATTGCGGCCGTAGAGATGATAGTACCAGCCAATGGATCCGATGGCGACGGCGGTGGCAGCGGAGCCGGCAAGGGTGGACTTCCAAGAGGCGGCCTCCTCGGCAGGGCCGCTGGAGCTGGAGGCAGAGCGCTGCACGATACAGGGTCAGCTACGACGTTCGCGTCGAGGCATTGATGATCGACGGCCGTGATGGCACCCGCGGCGACGGTGGATGGGACGACTTGGACGTACCGTGCCTATCCTGCTGGCGGAGCTGCGCGCAGCGGCGCCGACGGTGCGCGCCGAACGGAGACTTGATCTAGCCAACATGTTGATGTGGAGCTGGCCGTCACCCGGCGACGATAGCGATTGTGGAGGGGAGAGGCAATGGAGCGGGCTGCAGGCGGGTTACGGGGAGTTGGAGTCGGTCGTTGCGGTAAGAACAAATCTCGTAGCTTCCCGCTTCGGCTGGGCCAATCACGAGCCTTTGGGGTAAGCACAAACCGCTCGTCCGCGGTCAATGATGCCAACAACCATCACACTCAACCCCCCCAGCCCGACATCGCGAACGCACCCCCTTGGTCTGGCTCGGATGTGTCCAATGGTAATCGCAGAACGTTAGAGACTCGGCTGCTTGCCTGCACACCTCGTCGGACCAAGCCCACGCGTTGTCCGCGTCGCGCTGTGCTAATTTGAGCCTCATAAAGGCCTGAGCGGACCCCGGTCACCCTATGTCCTCAACTGATCAACAGGCCTATTGTCTGGCAAAGAGATGTTTTTCGGTTTCTCAACATCTCGCATCGTTTTTCTCACCGCTGTAAAACCGACCTAGAGGCGCGGCTGCCTTGTTTACCCCTGCCTCGGCGTGGTTCCGGTCTGCTCCGATCTTCGGATCACCTACTTCCATTTCCCCTACCCTTTAGGACGTTTTACCAGTGTCTTAATTTTTTCTTCCTCGATTGCTTGAAAATATACCTATGGACTGGCCTATTTTTTCATTCCTTTTTTTTTTTTTTTTTTTGGT